>PVIU01012230.1:0-60903 GCA_004026605.1 Ondatra zibethicus
CTTCCTTCCTTCCTTCCTTCCTTCCTTCCTTCCTTCCTTCCTTCCTTCCTTCCTTCCTCCCCCCATGCACATTTGTTGTACGTGCAGATGACAGAGAACGAACCCAAATTTTGTTCCTTAGGAACCTTTAACTTATTTCTTTAGATTGTCTTTCACTAGCAGCTGGCACTCATTGATTAGGCTAGTCTGATTGGCCATCAAGCCCCAGGGTTCTGCCTATCTCTGGTCACCAACCATGAGTTTGTAAGTATGTCTGCCACCATATCTGGATTTTTACATATCTGCGAGGGATTCAGCTCAGATCCTCATGCTTAGATGGCGAGCACTTCACCAACTAAGTGTACTATCTCTCTAGTTTCCGGTGTGTAGTTTGCTCGGCATGGGCACATGTCAGTTCTCATGAGACTGTCTACCAGAGAGACAAGTCTGCTGCCAGTGAGGGCACGAGGCTGGAAAAGGGTCAGGTTTGAATACTTTCTGAAGATCATCATGCATTAAAATTGTTCTGGTAGCATGGTAATAACCCTTTTTTTACAAAGCAGGTGAGTAGGGGCTGAGAGATGGCTCAGCAGTTCAGAGCACTGGCTGCTCTTCCAGAGGACCCGGGTTCAATTTCCAGCACCCACATGGCAGCTCACAGGTGTCTGTAACTCCAGTTTTAGGGATCTAACACTCTCATACAGACATACTTGTAGGTAAAACACCAATGCATGTCAAATAAAAATAAATAAGTTTTAAGTAAAGAAAAAAATCCCCTCAAAACATGAGTGATTTGATCAGCTTGTATGAGCTAGATAATTGTCATCCTGCCACTTAGCCAGCAGTGCCTAGCATAGGAGTAGAAAGGAGCTACTGGCAGCTTCAGTTGCTTGTTGGACCATAAAGCACTTCCGTTTCATCATTGATCTTGGCCCAGAAGGTTGGCCTTTCTGCACCTCAGCCCCATAAGCCAGTGGAGCCTAAAACAGACACTGTAGTTGTAACCTCAGATGCTACTATTGTATTTTTCCTTCAACATCAACACCCATCTCAGCCATCAGCACACACAATAAAGTAAATATATGCTAGTCTCTCTACTAACCACTTATTTTGATCTTGTTCCTTCTTTCTTACAATTTTATAAGAATGTGCATCCCCCCATTTTAGAATAAATGACCTGTCTGAATGTAAAAGCTATAAGCTATACCTACCTAACCCTCAAACTCATTCCCTCAAGTCCACTGACTCAGCTCTGGATATGGGTTTCTGAGTCTTCTCTGGTGTCACCATCCGTTTCTTTGCAATGGACAGAATGATAGGCTGAGGTCAAGGCCACTTGGGTTTGTCTTGAATCCTTCATTGGGACTTCGCCAATATGGATCTACTCCTTTTCTCCCAAGCCGATGCCGTCTTCCCAGCTCTGAAAGAATAAAACACTCTTTGGTGCTATTGACACCCACATCTGAAACTCCTGATACATGCTTGTTGTTGCATAGCCATTGCGATGCCCTCCATGCCCTCTGAGCCTGATACACGTTTGTTGTTGCATAGCCATTGCGATGCCCTCCATGCCCTCTGAGCCTGATACACATTTGTTGTTGTATAGCCATTGCAATACCCTCCACGCCCTCTGAGCCTGGCTCTAAGGTTCTCAGGGCCTATTGGAGTCGAGGCTAATGTTAGCATAGTTTTCCTAGGGCTCTTTAGTCCGTGATTTATAGTTCTGGGCTTCCTCCCTTTTCTATCTGCCCCACACTCGAGTGCTCAACCTGATTCCCACCCAAGTCCCCCAAGCTTACTTGTAACCTGTGGGAAAGAATATAGTGGAAGATGGTGATCTCATCCCAGAGTGGAAGGTGACCCAGGGGTCAAGCCAGCAGGGGGTGGTATAGGGGCTGTGCAAGAAAGCACTATAAATACAGCTTTTGTTTTATTCATATGTTCCTTTCCACCCTCTCTTATTTCTCTGCTTGTGGAGAGCTCTTGAGTACAAAGCCACGGGGGAGAGAGGCCTTTTCACCAAGTTGGCCCAATCTTGTTTTGCTTCTGCTCCTCCCAGGATTTGGTTGTTTTCCATCTTAATTATGCTCTGTGCATTAGTGGCTGGCGGGCACACAACCTTTGAAGGAGTTTATCTTACAAACCCACTCTCTCCTGAAAGAAGCAGCTCTATTGCAGAACTGTAATACTTCCAGGGATGGTTATGTGTGTGTATACATATGTGTGTGTGAGCCTTGTGTATATGCATGTGTTGTGTGTGCATACGTGCATGTGTACATGTATGTGTGCATTTGTGTGTTTTGTATATATGGGCAGATATGAACATGTATGTATATGTATGATCCTGCACATGTGTGTGTGCTTGTATGCTTGTGTGTATACATGTGTGTATATGCCTGTGCATGTATCTCTGTGTGTGCATGTTTTATGTACTTGTGCATGCATGTGTGTGTTTATATGTATAGACAGTGGTGTAGGCAGTGATAGTTGCCTTCTCATTGGACATTTCCACTGGGGAAACCAGAGATTGTGTGAGTGCACTGGGCTTTTCATACATCACTAACTAAATGGCTGTCTATTTGTGATGTCACTATGAAACCAATTCAGGATGGTGGTGACAAGGTGAAGCAGAGCTGGGACTTGCTAGTAGCTTACACAGTTGTGGCACTGTGAGTGTGGGGGATGATTGTCTCACTTCACTCCATGCACTGTGTCAGTCTGGCAGTGATGTGCAAAGAAACCCCTTTCTCTCTACAGTTTGATTGCATCCTTCTCTTTAGTGATGTACAGCGTGGCTTAAATTGTCTAGCTCTTTTCAAGTTTGTCCACTGACTCTGTGGCCAGGAAGAGAACTCTGTCTACACATAACAACTGTTTAACCAATGTATTGAATACACAAGCACATAGTTCATTCTTGAGTATATCTGCTAAGCTGAGTTGCTCCAAGGGCTTGGTATTAACTTTTCTGGTGCTAAAGTTGTTTTATTCCAAGGGTATTTTAATGAGTTGTGTTTTTTAGTCACCTGACCATTTGACAATTCTTGTTTGTCGCAAGCATTCATATAACCTCACTCACATCTTCCATTTAATTGGCCAGGTGCTCCAAAACAACCCATCTAAAAATGGTGTCACTTTTGTCCCCTAATAATATAGAATTAGTAGCTACTTTTTATTATAAGCAGTGAGAAACTGCTTCAGGGAAAAACAAAGAAATTTTAGATCTAGCTTATAATAAAATTAGTCATCCTAAAGCATAAAATTCTGATGTCTTTAATAAATGTCCATGATGTAGCCTCTTGCTAGCTCGTATCCTTCAGAGGGTGAATGAACTGGGAAAGAGATCTAACATTCCTGACCGTCCAATGGCTAGGGATCAGGTAGGATGGACTCTCCAGTTCAGCTCTGGCATCAGGAACACTTACAAGGGCATGGTGACAAAGGAGAATTTTGTGGGTCCTAACTTTCCACCATCTTCTAAAGCTCTAAGATAGGACTGAATGTGCTGTTACATGTTTATCCAAAGGAGAACCTGAACCTTCTGAGGACATTGGGGCATCCTGGAGACCAGCTATGTCCAGGATCAAAAGTCCTGCTTCTCAGCTCAGCTCCAGGTAGGCATTAAAGAGGACTCTTGACCTTACGTCAGTGCTAAGGTGCTTTCATACTCCGTTCTTCTCTCCACTTACAGCCCTGTTTCTCTCCAACCAGAAAGGTGAAATGTTTAATATTTAAACTTCTGCTAAACCCCAAAGAAGCTGGCCTTCCAATTGGCACTGTTATTTCTGGGGTCTTCTCTCACTATATCATCATGGCAATGGCCTAGAATGACCCTTGCTACTGTGCCTGGAAAGGCTAGACGAGAGCTTCTTGACCTCCATTATGACGACTGCTGTGACAGTTTATTAGTTTGCTCTAGCTTGGCAATTAGAAGGAAGACAATACAGAATACATTGAACTTTGGTATGACTTTACAGTCTAAGAAATACCTAGCAGGCCAGAACTGGAGGCAGCAGGACTTCTATTGCAGAATTAATGGCAGGTCAGAGTCCATCAGGGAGATAAGGAGATAGCACCAGTGTGAACTAGAAGATTCCAAGGGTGAATGGGATAGCTTCCAAGGCTAGACTTGGATATCACTCCAATAAGAGAGCTGGAGGGAAGAAGGTATATGTGTTTATGTCTCATGTCAGGTGAGAAAGTGCAGGAGAAACATAGATTTGGCCCCATCTTTTCTGTTGGGTAATATACCCCCATATTAGGTCAGAACCCCACTTTTCCCAGGGAGTGAGATTTACAGTTGAGTCAGGTTTACTTAGGACACAGGGCATAGGGCCAGGGCTAGCTCCTCACCTCTCTCAAGCACTGCTCTCTTTCTTTATCCACATGATAACTTGCCAGCCTCCTGTCCTGGGCCAGACTCTGGCATACATGGGTGTTCATCACCCAGTGACCACTGCACTTGCATCCTTTCACACAAGCTTAACTGTATCTTTATCTACACAAGCTCTGGTTGATTCTCTTTGCACTCATCAGTCAAAGACTGTGTCACAGGGTGCTTAGATTAACTGCTGATTATTTCATAGATCATTCACTCTGATTTTTGATATTTGTCTCACTTTTTATATTTTTCAGATGGAGATCTTGATGGTGATCCAACAGATGTCCCCTGTTATCTCTGTTGATTGATGATTTTGTGTCTCATCCTTTTGCCACCTTACTTATCCGTCTCCCAATTTCTATGGACTCTTGTGGTGGGGTTAGGTCTAAATTTGCTTGTTTTACATGGCAATATTGCTTGGGTGTTGATTTTCTCAGCTCTCTTTTGGTTATCCAGGACAGACTTCAGTTTGACACAATACCAATAATACCTTTACTCTTCTGAGCAAAGAATTGCTTTTATCTTGTATCATGTTTACAATTTCTGTTGAATCAGTTTTATTCTGTTAATCTATCTGAACACTTAGCCAATGTGACAACCAAACCCTAAGGCTGTTTACAACAGAGACCTGGAAGGACTGTCTAGCCACAAAGAGGGTTAGAAGGAAAGGCAGGCATGTGGCAAGAAGTCTACTGTCTCACCAGTGTAAAGATGTCAGTCCACATCAAAGGTAAGATGGCAAAGGTGGCCAAGATTGTTCTCAGACTTCTGAAGGAAGTTTTGGCTTGTTCTACGGTGATCAGAGAGCCCCTTCAGGAAGAGAGGGTAGGCTTCATTGAGAAAGAAGAGAAAGAAGTGGCCAGACATCTGTTCACATTATAGTTGCTAAGATCCACTGGCAAAGCCAAACATGTGGCCAAGCCCTGAAGAAAGGTCAGAAAAAAAATCAACATCTCATTTCTCAATATTTCAGAAATGAGAGCCAAGCACTGTTTGTTAATTGGGTACCATGAACAAGCTGGGGCTTTAACCAGGTATTAATTTCTTTATAGTTCCCTCATTTATCCTTCTTCTGTAAAAGACGTAGGCATTGTGTCTGTGATGGTTCTTCTTGATGGTACACTTGATTGTATCTAGAATCAACTGGGAGATAAACTCCTTGTGAGTTGTGAAAGTATTTTCCTCCAGAGTGGGTGGAGCCTTTGGCAGCTGCTCAAACATGAAGAGTTATGAGGGGAATGCCGTGGTGCAGGTCTGCAGTAGCTTCTTGCTCGTGAGTGAATCTGTCCTCTGCTGCTATTACAGCTCACTTCCTTGACCCCTCCAGGTAGCATGAAGACTAGTGACTCTGCAGGTGACATCCAAACCTACAGTTACCTCATTACAGCTACTGAGGCCTCAAGCTTTTGTGGACTGAACAACTATTGGGTTTTTGGCTTCTCCAGCTGCAGATGGCCATTGTTGGACTACTGAGGTCCTATCATAAGTCCATGTAATTAGTCTCTTTCATAATACATGCTTTTTCCATCAATCCGTTCCTCCAGAGAACCCTGGCCAACAGAGTCTTAACTGCTGCTATGCCAGATGTGGAGTTTGCTCTCTGGTGATTCAGTTGAGTTATTGAGCTATATCAGTAAATAGCCACTATCTGCTCTGGAGACCAGCATTAGCATGGAGGTATGCCCAGGGCATAACACAGAGACAGAAGAAAGTACCAACTCAGAAAGAGGGTTTCCCGGAGGAAGAACTGCCTTAGCTGAGTCCTGAAGAACATGATGAGAATGGGGTTTTCTGGGAACAAGAGGGGAGTTATAAAGTCACTGAAGGCCAATAATGATTGGATGTCAAAGCTGAAAGGGTGATCCTGGGGTTTTGGCAACTCTCTTGCTTCAAGCCATGGTTGATTTTGAGCACTATGGTCCAGTCTGCACTTGTACATACTGTTATGGTTGGGATCAAGGGAGCCTTGTTGTATGGAGGAGGACGACTAGATTTAGTTTGCACATGAGTTCTATGTCTGAGACTTTCCACACCATGTGTTCTGACTGCCATCAGACTGGGAACTCGAGTCATATGGTCAATGTGAACTGTCAGCCTTGGCAGAGTCTTGGTGCCTCTTTACTGGACACAGTCTCCTGGTTCCCCATACAGACTGTGTCCTTCATGGACAACTGGGCATGAGTGTATCATTCACTACTGCACTCTTTGCAGGGGAGGGAAGTGAGGAGAGAATTTCAAAAAAAAATGTGTATATTTATCCTGGTCTGGCCTTAAGAAGACACAGCCACCGATCCATCAAAAATGAATTTGAGTTTGGATAACATTAGCGTTTAAGGCAATGCTCTTCTCTGGTATTGATTCTCTGTGGCTTGAAATGGAAACAATTTTAGAAATGTAGTCTTAGGTTTCCTTAATCTGCGTGGCTCAGAGAGGAAAAGGCTGTTGTCACTTGTGCTAATAACCACAAGAAACAGGGTACTAAAGTGCTTAGCTGGAAAACGAATTCCAGGAGCCAGCTCTGGTCATGCCTCCAGGGAGAATGCTTCCTAAAAATTCTGCCTTTTTTTTTCTTTCCTTCAAGAGAGTTGCCTTAAAGGGCATAGCCATTTGGGAAGGAGACAGTAACTTGTGGAATTAAGGATTCCCAGGACATGCAGAGTCAGCATGGGGTGGTGGCCCCAGAATGGGGTCAGGTCCTAACTGTCACTGTCAAGAGAGAAGAAGAGAAGGATAGTTTGTACATTTGATTTTGGAAGCCTGGAGAGGGGGAACCTCTGCTTCCTGTCATTCAAAACACACCTTTTCTTCTTTCTTTCAAATAACACTTTTGATTGAATTCTCTAGATTAAGGCATTGATGGTATCTGGTCACATGTGCATGACTTTCGGTTATCTTAGCATGAACTATGCATCATGTAAATACTACTCACCTCTCTGGGCCCTGAGATGGAGACAGAGATCAGGGGAGAGAGAAAGGTATGCACATGACATCCAGCAAGGGTCAGAGAACTCAGAAGGTATATGGGTCTGGCATGTAAATGCCATTAGGCTGGCTATCCCCCAAGAAGCTCTGTCCTTTTGAAGAAAGTCGGGGTTGTCTGTAACTTAGTTGGGGCTTTCTACAGTCTCCACATCTGAAGCCTTGGATCCCAACCCCTTTACTCGAGGAGGCGGGGGCGATGTCAGAAAGAATTAGCATCTAAACTGAGGTGAGGAGGAAAGAGAACAGTCTTCTTCTTTCAACTGTCTACTTGGCCTTTCTGCCTCTGGCAAGGAAGAAAGCTCTTATGGGTATTTACATCAATGTGGACTCTTGCTTCTCACCTGCCCCCATGTCTTCACCCAGATCTAGGGAACCAGATCTGGGAGAAAGGTGGAAAGTCTCATCTTCTGGGCCCAAGGAAGCATGCTGCTTCCCTCCAGAAAGGTTTCTTGCCCTTCCTGGACACCACAATCCTTGTCTGCAGCCATATATCTCCTGAGTCACACCTTCCTTTTTTACCATGACTAATTTGCCCATAGCAAAATCCTTCATGTCCTTCAGGGTCCCACATTGGCATGTTCTGTGATGGGAACCTACTGATGTAATGGCTCCCTGAATTCCTGAATCCCAAGTCTGGAACCCCTGGAAGTCAGCCTTTCCCACCACTTCAGTCTGGGTTTTTAGAGTGACACTAGGGGAGATGACCAGCCTCATCTTTGGCTCCCAAGAGCAGGAATACAAGAAATAGATCGGGGCTAGATACCCTATGATGGAAAGAAGTCTTGAGAGTTCTTTCAAAATCCAGGACAAATCTAATGTCTGGCCTTTACTGCTGAGAACTCCTGGTTCCTTCTATTAATGAGAAACACTCCCTCTCCTTTGTCTGGTTTAAGAACTTCGAAAAACTTGAAGCTTCTGCTTATTTAAGCCAATCCAAGACAGACTTGTTGCTGTTGGAATAATTTCTGTGGTGTTATTTTCAATTAGCTAATTTGTCCCATGAAATTTAGAGCATATAATATATCCAGCTAATTACCATCATCCTAATTTGGTCCTAGTTTGGGTGTTCATCCCTTATGAAGATTGGTGACCAACACAGAGATTGCTTTTTCCTCTGAATTAAGTTCTTAACCATAGATTTGATCCAGTTAGCTGACAGAAGGTAGCAAGACCCCTTGGGTGGGTGACTGTCATGGCATGCAAGCACCAGCCTGACCACAGTGGCAGCAGCTCCGAGCCCAGTAGGAATCTGTGGCCATCTACTTGCTGCTGCCAAGGAAATCTTAGCTCCCCTCCTCACATCTAACACTGTAGCCTTCTGTGGCTTGTCCATCTGTCCTGCTGGCTCAGGGGTTCTGGTATGTATTGCAATTCTTGGCACATCCTCAAGATCCACTGATGTTTTGTAGAATAAATCAATGAATGCTGCCTAGATTATAATAAAAACATCCTCTTTCCACTCATGTACATTATAAGTATATTTAAAATGGGAATGCTCTATAAAAATATAAAATGCCCAAGGATCAGGCACATGGTTTTATATGATTAAATGTCCATTGATTTACTGCCTGGTAAGTAAACAGAGAAATGTCATAGAAAATAGAGGGTATGTCTAGACAGGTCTCCTAATGGGACTTTTACAAGTCTTTGGGCAACTTATGCAGTATTAATAACATTATATATCATTACATATGATATATATTAATAACAGTTATATGTCCATATTATATCTAGCGCTATATATTTACATTTAATGTGAAACTGGGCAGGTGGGCTAATAAATAAAACACAAAATTGTTATACTAAGAGGCCTCATAAGCAAGCATGAATTCACTTCAATGTAATGAAAAATATGGCCATCTTAAATCTCATTAATGCAAGCTTCACTAATTCAGATAGCAATCATCCAGACCTGTGGAGCTGAGGTTTGCTTTTGTTCTTTGAAAATGTTTCTATAGAGCCAGTGAACAGTGTCTGCAGGAAACGGCTGATGGCTGACTGTCGCATCTTGACCAGTACTGATCCCCGGAAAGGCTTCTGTCACGGGTTCTCACCCTTGTCCAGAGTCAGCGTCTGTTCTGTGCATGCTCCTTTCCTGCATAAGCCTTAGTACCCAGTAAACAATTTTCAGTAGACAGGAACCCCTTGAGGGGGACACCACTGGGCCCTTTTCTCTGTATCTCCAGCTCATAGTCTGAGCCTAAATAAATGTTTGTTCAGTGGATAAATAAAGGAGAGCTTCCACAGAAACAGTCTTACATAAGAATGAGCACTACGTTCATTGCAGAAATTATTCTAGGAATAAGGTGTCACGTGTGTATCCCAATGCTGTACAAATTATTCTCTTAGATCTAGTATTACTACTAAAGAGTAAATGTTGAAAAGCCAACTGGATAGGAGTAAACCCAGGTTCTCTTGAGTGGTTAATTCACTGATAATTAGGTACTTTAATGTTATGTCTTGCTTTCTTCCCTCACTTTGGAATCTCATGTCATGAAGAGCAAATTAGTGACTCAGTGAAAGAATAGTAAGTGAATGTTCCAACCTCCTCACTGTGGTTCAGGTCCTTCACTTTGTACTGTAGTCAGGTCACCTTCTCATAGGACTAGGTGTAGAGAAGAAGACTGTGAGAGGAACTGGTGAAGATAACATGGCTAGAACTGAGGTCTGCTGGAACAGCTTCTCATGGGCAAATGTAGGGGCAACTAGGACCAAACACAGCTTTGCAGGAGAGGGTCTCGTGAGTGTGGAGGCGCTTCCTTGAAGGTGTCCTGACAATATTAGTAATTTATATTTAGATATTTAGTAGTAGCTTCAGACATGTATTGGGAGGAGTGCAGAATATTTGAAAAAGAGGATACAGTGTGGTTGTTGTCAATTGAATCTGGCCAGTAGGATCCAAGGAACCCTAGCAAATGCAAAAGTCTTGCTCTATATACAGGGTTCCCACAAATTAGGGCTATATGAAAAGGAGTCATGTCACTCCATTCTTAAAAGGCATAAAGATCAGGGAATTCTGTAGGTGAAAAGGAAAAGACAGAATAAGTTTGCAACATCTGAGATTGCATGAATTAGTTGCATAAACAACGCAGTAGTCCAGTTAGTGCTGCAACATGTAACCAAAGCCAGGTACGATATGAAACTGAGTCTCCTAAGTACTTATGAAAGATTAATACTTACACCGAGTATATAAAAATACTAAGTACTTCATAACTCATTCAATTTCCTCTGCTAGCCATTTGTTTCTAGGGAAAAGGTGTGGGCAGTCTATCTGTGGTCAGAAGGTGGAAGAAAATTCCTGTGTTAGGGGTGGACTAATGTTGGAATTGGTAGGATAACTATGAATTTGAAGCCAACACTTCTGAGGACCAGAAACTTTAAACAATGACAGGAAACCACTGCCGAAGGCATCAGAGAAAGAATCGAGTGCTCAGTGCTCAGGAAAAAATTGAAAAAACAAACCACAACAAAACAGCTAGACTTATAAGCACCGGTAAATTACTGCCAACTTGGATTGGAGTTGTAGGAAAATGAATAAATTAGAAGTAAAGCACCAACAACAGCAACAACAACAAAACCCAAGACTCCAGCCCATTTGTGCCACTGAGTACATCAGCATGTCTCTGTACAGCGAGCTGGTTAAAATAATTCTAGATTGTTACTCTCAGATTATTTATAATGGCAATTGAAAAATCATTTGTTCGAGAAGATAATGCCATTCTAGGTCTTCAATTTGTTTTACAAATAAGTAATTTTTCAAATATAGTATCTAGTATACAATCAAAGATAGTTAGATGTGTAACAAGACAAAACTAACATGGGTAAGAACTTGACCAAAGAAAAAGAATCATAGACCCCATATACATTAAAAATAACAGGCAAAGACTTAAATATATGTATAACATTGAACTTATTCAAGATGAGCATTACAAACAGAAAAATAAGAAATTATAGAACTGATACAATACTACCTGAAAAAGCAAATATATAGAGATTATATAACTAAAAGTATAATATTCTAACTGAAGATTTTTATTGAATGATTTCCCTAAAGATTAGACATAGTTTAACAAAGAATCAGTTAACTGGAATATATGTTAGAAAAGAATTCCATATTGAAAGATGGAAAACAAAAAACAAAAAGCAAAAAGAGGTAAACATCAACAGAGGAATCATTGGTATATGCTACCATATTTTTAATAAAAAGAAAGAGGAGGAAGAAGAAAGAGAGAGAGAGGAAGGATAGGTGGAGGGAAAGAAATATAAGTATTTAAAGAAATAATTTGTGATTATTTTCCAACAATACTAATAGAAATTGACCAAATATTTAAAATTATCAAAAAGCAAAAGAAAGATCTCATAAATCCCACCATTTCCAAGTCAGAGATCAAAGGCAAGTAATTTGAGGGAAAAATAGGCTATCTTGAAAGTATAACAATTAAGATTAATGGATTAAGCCTCCAGGGCAGGTGTGTATGGAAGAGGCAGCATCCAGGGTGAGCTAGCCAGGGGTGACCACCATGTCCCACCTGGCCTTGCCGTGCTGGGGCCAGGATGATATCTGTGGCATGTGTTACTGCAAATGGCTATGCAGATGCCCATAGTCTGCCCTACAGCCTGAAACCACATTGAAGTTTGTGACCCGTGCTGGTGCCATATTGATGTGGATGGCCTGTGCTTCAACCTGAGGCCATGTTGATGTGTGTGGTCTGGGCAGTCTCTGAGGACCTTGTCTTGGTCTGTGATTCTACTGCAGCAGGGGACCATGTTCGTGGTCTGTGCTGTGGCCAGAAACCAAGTGGAGGCCTATGATCTGTGCACTTGCTCACTGTAAAGAGCAAGGAGGGTTCTGTTGCCATGATATTGGTGACTGCAGATACACAACTGAGAAGATACATGGAAGGCTTCTGTGAACCTCTCCCCGCAACCACACACAAAGGTAACAGCTGACATAGGAAGCCACTGAAGAGGACTCTTAAAAAAAGTGTACTGGAGATACTGAAGAATAGCTCTCCACAATTGATGGCTTCTGGTATGAGAGGGGAAATACTCCATTATATTTAAGGGTGGATCATTAAGAACTTGACCATGCTCCAGCAAGTATATATATAACACTAAGTAAACTTTCTTTTATTTTAATTTTATTTATTTTTTCACTTCTTTTGCGGGGGAGGTCACAAAGGTGGTGGGGCGGACATAGAAGGACCAGGAAGGGGTTTTGGTGAAATTCCCAGAGAATCAATAAAAATGTTATGTGGAAAAAAGATTATTGGCTTGAATATTAACAGAAGAAAAGAGAAAGTCAGAAGACAATACAATGGTATTTGTAATATACTGAAAGAAGATAATTGCCTGTATAAAATTTTATATATTAAAAATTATCATTCTAGGGTTAAAATAAAATAAAGACATTTAACAAAATCAGAAGGAAACTTGTTGGCAATCTTACACAAGATAAAAATCTGCCAACATTCTTCAAGCAGAAAGAAAAGATGTTCTTGTACCTGGAGGTTTCTCTCCCATGCACTAGTTCCTAAATAATCACTCTGAGGCTTAATATTAATTAGAAATTATTTGGCTTATTAGCTCAGGCTCATTATTAACTAGCTCTTACAACTAAATTAATAGTTCTGTTAGTCTATGTTTTACCATGAGGCTCCTTACCTCACATCTTGCTTCCCCAACCACGGCTGCCATCTCTCTTGATTCTGCCTTCTTTCTCCCTGTATTCAGTTTGGCTTTCCTGCCTAGTTATGTTCTGCCCTTCCATAGGTCAAAGCAGCTTTAATCATCAGCCAATAAAAGCAACACATATTTGCATTGTATAAGAGGGCATTTCACACCAAGGCTCAGCTAGAAAAAAAGATACAAAAAAATGAAGAGTAATATGAGTAAATATGCAACTCAAAATGATTTTACAAAGATAATACCTCCTTTAAACAAAGAAAAATAGGATTAAAATACAAAGCATGAATTGTAATGTGGCAGATTTAGATAAAAAAGATTCAAGAGCTACACGAGTAGTTAATGTAAATGGATTAAACATTCTGTTAAAAAGGCTGAGATCATTAGACTGGATTCAAACAATTATATTTGGTTTTTGAAATATGTTACTGAAAAACAAGAATTATAAAACATTAGAAAAAGATATACTACATAAATATAATAAAATGTAGTGACTTAGGTGCATTAGTTGTATTAGAGACAGAATTTCTTGGTCACTAAAGACAACTTGTTTTGGAAAAATATAGCTATCTTAAATTTTCTTAAATTTGGATCCACCAAAAATACTTTACTAAAATAGATGAGATAAAAATGGTCAAATTTTAAAGAAATTACCTGGCCCTTTCTTTGCTGCCTCTGTTCTCCCTTCTCCTGTTGCAAGAATATTCTCCTCCCCACCTCACAGTGAGAAATGACTTCGTGAACTCAGGAATGTTAGGAGTAATATCTTTACTAGCACGTGGCAGATCTTGACTAATGCTCAAATAAGAGCTGTTCTTGATCAGAAGTCAACTTGTATATATATAAAACGGGTCAACATTCTACTTATCACTGGGGTATTGTGAAGCCTGTGCTCCTTTAGCTAAATTTCACTTATATGATTTAATATCTCCTAAGCAAACATATTAGTAAGTCCTTTATAATACCAGTACTATCACTTCAAGTTTCTTCTACATGCTAGAATATAAAGAAGGAGAAAAAAAAACCCACTTCAACAGAGTATATAGCATGAGATGCCAAGGACTGAGGGGAGATAGATAGAGATAGAGATAGAGATAGATAGATAGATAGATAGATAGATAGATAGATAGATAGATAGATGATAGAGAGTTAGAAAGTACAACAGTGCCTCAGTGCTGATCAGAATTAGTTTAATTTGACAGGAGTCCTGGAGTCTGCAAAGCAAATTGGCACTGGTGAAATACTCTCTTCCTGGCATCTGGTCTGGTGCAGTGGCCGGAAGCCATTTGGAGAGTCTGTAGCTTTAAAAGCCAAAGGTTTCTGCATTGCTCTTTCTCTGAGAACTCCCAGAAAGGGTCAGCTGTTCATCTATCACACAATGGTTTAGAGTAGTATTATCACTACTGGGAAAAGGCTTTGGGTAAGAGACAGGTGGAACTGTACATGTGGTAAACTAGTCAAAGTCCTGAGAAGGAGTGACAGGTACTTCCTGTTTAAGTTGGGGATGTGGCAGAAGTTACACTAGCTAGTTACTACTTACTAGCTAGTGATTATAGGCAGCAGTTAAATTGCAGAAAGTGAAAGACCCAGAGGTTGGGGAGCTCTGGTCTGTTGCATAGGCAGAAAATAGAAAAGAATACATAGTATCTTTGGGACACCATCAAAGGACTAAACTAGTAAAGTCATGGACATAGGAGAAAGGAAAAAGAAACAAGCTAAAATTCACAGAGAATGTATTTCATAAAATAACAGCTGATTTCCCAAATCATGGCAAGGAGTTGAGTATCTAGATGAAAAAGGCATATTGAAGTCCAAAGAGATACGCTCAGAAAGCGCTATCCTTCCCAACTTCACATGACAATGAAATCACCAGAAAGAATTAAAGTCATCTACAAAGACAAAGTCATTGGAATAACAGCAGACTTTTTCTACAAAAACTAAAATCCAGAAGAGAATAGAATGATGTACTTCAAGTCCTGAAATAAAATCATTGCAAACCTTGTACTGTATTGAATACAAGTATCCTTCAAAATTGAAGGAGAAACAAAGACCTTCTACACTAAACATTCACTAAAGGAATTCATGATAGCTAAAATCACCGCAAAAGATACTTACCAGAATCCTACATACACAATAGGAGATAAAGACTACCATGAGAATATGAGCAAGAATAAATCTCACTAGAATAGTACATAAGCAGATGAAGATTATGAGAGACTAAATTAACACAAAATAACAAAATGACAGGAATTAAACATACCATTAGTGACAACCCTAAATATCAAGGGTCTCTATTCTCCAATTAAGAGACTGACTGTTGACATCTCTGGTAGAAACCTTCCATTCCACTAGAGACCTGGTCAGTATCCTGAAACCCAGGTAAGTTCACCTCTTCACCCCTCCTGTGCCTGCCCAACATAACCCCAATTGCCCCTCCTCTCCTTGTTAACACATTCCAATGCACAATTCTAGTGGAAGTCTCCTTTTTCTCCAGAGGCCAGGCCAACATCCTGAAAACTAGATAAGACTGCCCCCCCATCCCACCCATGCTTGTGCAGCATAACTCTAACTTCTCCTCCTGTTCTCATCACCACATCCCAGTCCACACCTCTGGCAGAGGCCTTCAATGTTATCAGAGGCCAGGCCAACATCCTGGACCCCAGAGACTAGGCCAACTCCCTGAAAACCAGGCAGAAGACTCCTACCCCACTAGAAGCCAAAACAGCATCCTTAACCCCAGAGGAACCCAAGTAAGATCAGAAGCCATGTACACAGCCAGAACTTCAGTCACAAACTTGGCCAGCAAACCCCTGCTAGATCAGAGGCCATCCAGGTCATCAGAAGCCCACCTCCCAATGTGGGCAGAGATCCTCTACTCAATCCACAGGCCATGGCAGCCAGAAGATCAGACAGAAAACAGAAACCAGGGAAGAAAATATCCATCCAGCAAAGACAAATCCAGAAATTGGCACCTAGACCCATAATCACCCCAAATTGAGATGCCTAAATATCAGTATAAGAACACAATCAACAGTCAAGGCAATATGTTACCACCAGAGTCCAGCAATCCCACCTATATAGCAAGGGCCAAATATTCCAACACAACAAAAGCACAAGAAAATGGCCTTAAAACCATGTTTATAGTGATGATAGAGGCCCTTAAAGAATAAATGAATAAATCCCTTAAAGAAATCAAGGAAAAGACAACCAAAAATTAGAAAATCAATAAATCTCTTAAAGAATGTCAAGAAAACCAAGAAGAAACAAACAGTTGATGGAAATGAATAAAATGGTACATGACCTGAAAATGGAACTAGATGCAACAAAGAAAACACAAACTGAAGGAATTCTGGATATAGAAAATCTAGGTAAGCAAGCATCAGCAACAGAATATAGGAGGTGGAAGAGAGAATTTCAGGCATCAAAGACAAGATAGACAAAATGTTAAATCTAAAAAATTCCTGACACAAAACACCCAGGAAATCTGGGACACTATGTGATGTGGGATTCCTCTCTGTATGCTGTGAATATTATTGGTTAATAAAGAAACTGTCTTGGCCTGTTGATAGGGCAGAACTTAGGTACACAGGGAAAACTAAACTGAATGCTGAGAGAAAGGAGGCAGAATCAGGGAGAAGCCATGTAGCCCCGCCAGAGACAGACACTGGATGGAACTTTACCCGGTAATCCATAGCCATGTGATGATACACAGATTAATGGAGATGGGTTAAATTAATATGTTAGAGCTAGCCAATAAGAAGCTAGAGCTAATAGGCCAACCAGTGATTTAATTAATACAGTTTCTGTGTGGTTATTTCAGGGCTGAGCAGTTGGGAAACAACCTACTGGCCTCTTCCAACAACTTAGATCAAATCTAAGAATATTAGGAATAGAAGAAGGAGAAGATTCCCAGGTCAAAGGCCCGAAAAATACTTTTAACAAAATCTTAGAAGAAAATTGCCTTACCTTAAAGAAGAGCATGTATAAAAAAGCACTAGAAGCATACAAAACACCAAATAGATTGGACCAGAAAAGAAAAACCCCTTGCCATATAATATTCAAAACAATAGACACACAGAACAAAGAAAGAATATTAAAAGCTGCAAGAGAAAAAGTCAGACCAAATAACATTTGATGTCAGACCTATTAGAATTATACCTGCCTTCTCAATGGGGACTCTGAAATGCAGAAGGGCCTGGACAGATGTTCTGTAGACTCTAAGAGACCAGCCCAGCCTACTAGACCCAGCAAAACTTTCAATAACCGCAGATGGATTAAAGAAGACATTCCATGATAAAGTCAAAATTAAACATTATCTGTTCACAAATCCAGGCCTACAGAAGGTACTGGAAGGAAAACTCCCACACAAGGAGGTTAATTATACACACAAAACTGCAGGCAATAAGTAATCTCACACCAGCATAATCTAAAGAAGAAATAGAAACACACACATACACACACACACACACACACACACATACACACACACAACCAACAACAACTATAACATATAACAGGAATTAACAATCATTGGCTATTGACGTCTCTCAGTATCATCAGATTCAATCTCCAATAAAAAGAGACTGTCACATGCCTACCCAGAGTTACTCTGAGTGGACAGGAAGAAGCTACAAGCCCTCCTGGTGCCTCGTGGTGTTGGTTGTGGTGAGCAAATATATGTGGATATGGGAGGGAGAGAGAGGCAGAGGGGTTCATGTCCTATAAAGAGATCTGAAGAGATGGAGGTCATGAAGAACAGGCTGATGTGGGGGCATGCTTGCCATCTGGGGACATGGTGCTGTCAGTTCTGGACTGCTGCCAGGGGCCATGACTGGGTCTGTGACCCTACTGCAGCCAGAGTCTGTGTTGATGTCCATGGCACCTGTTACTACTGGGGACCTTGTGGATGCCTGGGATCTAGGGTCGTGTTGTGGCCCAAGGCCACCCTGCAGCTGAGATGATGTAGACCTGAGTGGTCTGCACTGCCATTCAGGGCCATGGCGGCATCTGGCTACTTTCAAGGACCATTTATGGGCCTTGGTGCTATAGCAGCCAGAATCCATGATGATATACATTGCCTCTGTTACCACCAAAGGCAACACAAATAGACACCTGGGTTCTGGGGACAAGATGACCTAGGTGGCCTATATTGCCACTGGGGACCATGATGTCAACCAGGCTTGAGCTTCTGCTAGGGGACATGTCTGGGTCTGTAGCACTACTGTAGCCAGGGTCTTTGTTAATGTCAGGGTCTCCTATTACCGTTGAAGGCTATGTAGATGCCTATGATATGGGCTGTCACCTGAGACCATGTTAGTGCCCAAGGTTCATGTTGCCACTGGGACCATACAGATCAGGCTGGACTATGCTGCCACTCGGGGTAATGGAGATGTCTGTGCTCAGTCTGCAGCTGAAAGCCATATTAGGGCCCAAGTCCCTACTGCAGTTGGGGACTATGTGGATGTCCATGGTTCCTGTTACCACCAAAGGCAGTCCAGAAACCCAGGGTCTGGACAGAAACCTGAGACCATGTTGGTGTTCAATGATCATGTGGCCTCTGTGGCCACGCATGATTCACAGCAACTTCCAATGCCACTAAGATGAAGGACGGGGCAATGGAGAAGTGGGAAAGGCAGAGAAGTGAAGTGTTCTTTTTTCTTTTTAAAAAATTTATCATTATTATTGTTATTAATTTTTATCTTTCTATTCTTTTTTAACTTCAGGGGCACTACAAGAGTGAAGGGCAGATATGAAGGGACAGGGAGATGAATGGGATTGTGGAGAATGAAGTAAAACTTCCAAAGAATCAATACAAATGGGGAAAAAAAAGACACAGACTATCAGAATGGATGCAAAAACAAGATCCATCCTTCTTCTCCATATAAGAAACCCATCTCAACATCACCACAGAAGAAAGGGTTGGAGAAAGGTTTTCTAAGCAAATGGCTCCAAGAAGAAAGCTGGTGTAGTTATTCTAATATCTAACAAAATAGACTTTAAACCAAAATTAATCAAAAGAAGGACACTTCTTTTGTGAAGAAGGACACTTCATATTCATCAAAGGAAAAAAATCCACCAAGCTAATTTCACAATTTTCAACATCTATGTCTCAAACACAAAGGCGCCCACATTTGTAAAGAAACACTAATAAGGTTAAATCACACATTGACCCTCACATATTGATAGTGGGAGACTTCAATACCCTACTCTCACCAACGGACAGATCATCCAGACAAAAACTAAACAGAGAAATACTAGAGCTAATGGACATTATGAACCAAATGGACCTAATATATATAACATTTCACCGAAACACAAAAGAATACACTTTCTTCTTAGTACCTCATGGAACATTCTCCAAAATTCTCCAAATACTTGGTCACAAACCAAGTCTTGACAGATATAGGAAAATTAAAATAACCCCTGCATCCTATCAGACCGTCATGGATTAAAGATGGATTTCAACAATAGAAACAACAGAAAGCCTACAAACTCATGGAAATTGAACGACTCTCTACTGAATTACCACCAAGTCAAGAACAAAAGGAAGAAGTTAAAGATTTCCTAGAATTCAATGACAATGAATGCAGAATATAACCAAACTTATGGGAAACAATGAGAACAGTGCTAAGAAGAAATCTCAGAACACTAAGTGCCTTCATGAAGAATTTGGAGAGATCCATACTAGCAGCTTAACAGCACACCTAAAAGCTCTAGAACAAAAAGAAACAAACACACCCAAGAGGAGTAGGTGTCAGGAAATTACCAAACTAAGTGTTGAAGTCAATAAAATAGAAACAAAGAGAACAATACAAAGACAAAATCTAACACCCTTTCTTGATAAAAGTCTTGGAGAGCAATATTCGGCAAGTTGATAGCCAATATTGCCAGGGCCCACAGATGTGAGTCCTGTTCTACCTTGACTAAAGGTCAGAGAGTTTGAGCTTATTATTGCTCTCTTGAAGTTGTTGACAACAGGTCTAGCTACAAACAAGAGATTCTGATGTAGGGTATGGTTAATTAGTATTTTGAGTATAGAGGTGGATCCACTCCATCTTGACCAAAGGTCAGAGAATTCAAGTCTAGTCCTGCTCCTTCAAGAAGATTGGCAGGAGGTTCCAGGGAGTGGTTGTCTTCAGGGTACTTGGTCTGTTCCTCATATAATGCTAATAAAGGCTGTTGCCCACCCCCTTCCCTTTTGGAGTGAAGTATATAAGCATGTGGAAAATAAATGTGGGCAATTTCAATAGTCACTGAGTTTCCTTCCTGGTGCTCTTCTTGTGTTTCCGTCTTTTATTTCTCTCATATCTCTGTTCCTTTTGTTTAATAATTCTAATCCACATGTGCCTACTCTGGAATGTACAAACCCATTAAGGCTGGACCCTAAGAGATGTTACCCCAATATGTGGCTTACAACAGATGGTGCCTGAATATGGGGCCCTGACAGACACCCCTCAAAGTAGCATGCACAACACAACATCAAGGTAAATGTAGAGAAAACTTCATATCAATTCCGACAAGGCTATCCACTCTCTCCATACCCTCTCAATAAAGTACTTGAAGTTCTAGCTAGAACAATAAGACAACTTAAGCAGATCAAGAGGATACAGGTTATAAAGGAGAGAGTCAAAGTATTATTATTTGCAGATGATATAATAGTATACATAAGTGACCCCCAAAATTCTATCAGTGAGCTCCTACACTGATATACACCTTTAGTGAAGTGGCTGGACACAAGATTAACTAAAAAAAAAACCCAACCCAAATCAATAGTCCTCCTATATACAAATGATAAACAGGCCGAGAAAGAAATAAGGGAAATAATACCTTTTACAATATTCACAAATAATATAAAGTATCTTGTTGTGACTCTAACCAGGTAAGTGAAATACCTGTATGATAAGAACTTCAGGTATCTGTAGAAAGAAATCAAAGATATCAGAATATGGAAAGATCTCTCATGCTCATGAATCAGTAGTATTAACAAAGTAAAAACGTCCATCCTACCAGAAGCAACCTACAGATTCAATGCAATTCCCATCAGTATTTCAACACAATTCTTTACAGACTTGAAATAACAATACTCAGCTTCATATGGGAAAATTAAAAACCAAGGATAGCCAAAACAACCCTGTACAATAAAAATAACTACCAGTGGCATCACTGTCCCTGATTCCAAGCTCTTCTACAGAGCTCTAGTAAAAAAAAAAAAAAAAAACCATATGATATTGGCATAAAACAGACAGGTGGTTAATATTCAAAACAAATAAAGAACTCAAGAAGTTAGACATCGGCAAATGAAATAATCCAATTAATAATTAGGGTACTGATCTAAACAGAATTCTTAACAAAAGGATCTCAAATGACAGAGAAACACTTAAAGAAATGTTCAACCTCCTTAGCCATCAAGGAAATGCAAATCAAAATGACTTTGAGATTCAGTCTTACATCTGTCAGGATGGTTAAGATCAAACCCACAAATGACAGCTCATGCTGAAGAGGATGTCCAGCAAGGGCAACATTTCTCCATTGAGGGTAAGATTGCAAACTTGTACAACTGCTTTGGAAATCAATATGCTGGTTCCTCTGGAAATTGGGAATCAATTTGCCTTAAGACCCAGCTATATACCCAGAGGATACTCAATCATATCACAAGGACACTCACTCAACTATGTTAATAGCAGTTTTATTCATAATAGTCAGAAGCTGGAAACAACCCAGATGTCCCACAACCAAAAACTGGATAAAGAAAATGTGGTACATTTATACAATGGAACATTAATCAGCTGTTAAAAGCAATGACATCACGAAATTCACATGGAAATGAACAGAACTAGAAAAAAATCATCCCGAGTGAGGTAACCCAGACCCAGAAAGACAAACATAGTATGTACTCGTACATGGTATTGTAACGGGTAAAGTAAGGGATAACCATAGAGAGGCTAGGAACAAGGAGGGCTCAAGGAGGGGATGCTCAGATCTCCAGGGAAGTGGAAATAAGAAAGATTTCATGGGCAGAGTATGGTTGGGAGCACGAGGGATCAGATGTGGGGTGGAGGAGGAGAGTACTAAAAGGCGGCCATTTCAGGGTTAGGTAGAAACCTGGAGCAAAGGAAACTCTCAGGAATCTACAAAGATAATCCCAGCTAAGATAGTAGAGGATATAGAACCTAAACTGGCCATCTCCTATGGCCAGGTAAGACTGTCAGTGTAGGAGTTGGGACACCAACCCAGCCACATAACCTTAGACCTACAGTCTGTCCTTTCTATGGGAAGTGCTAGGGTAAGGGTGGCCTAGACATTGGGGAAATGGTCCACCAGTTACTGGTCTAGCATGAAACACATGCTCTAAGAGTACACTGACCCCTGACATTACTTGGAGCACCAGGACCCAGAGGCAGGATGAACCAGAGACCTAAGATAGAACCAAATATGACTGGAAGAAAAAAAGCCAATGTAATGATGTCTACTGACATTCTACTATACTTATAGATCAGTATCTAGCCCAATAGTCATCAGAGAGACCTCATCCAGCATCTTATGGAAACAGATGCAGAGACCTACAGCCTAATATTAGCTTGGAGAATTCTACTGGGGATTGTAGGAGCCAGAGGGTTCAAGGACATCACAATTCACTACACAGAATCAACTAACCTGGGCTCATAGGTGCTCACAGAGACTGAGCCAACAACCATGGATCCTGCATTGGACTGACCTAGGCCCTCTGAATATATGTTATAGTTGTATAGCTTGGTCCTTTTGTGGGACTACTAACAGGAAGAGCAGGGACTGCCTCTGATTGTGAAAAAATAGAAAAACTTAATCCAGGCAAACAGAACTGCAGAGGAAGTAGGATTCTTCTTCTGTATCATGTATGACTAAATACACTTCACAACAAAATCAGACAGAAGGGATGAAGAAGGTCACATCATATTGATAAAGGAAACACTCCCTCATAAGGTTGGGTAATTGTAAACACATAGCATGGAATTTCAGTGCACCCAACTTTGTAAACCAGATACAGAGAATCTGCTCAACTTCAACAAAATAATTGTGACTTTAGTTCTTCTTTGTCACCAATAAATAAACAATTGAGGTGAAGAGGGGATGGATCAACAAGGAAACACAAAAATCAATTTACAGTGTAGACCAAATGCTTTGCATTATTAACAGACATTTACACAATAGTTTATCCATCATCTGTAAACTTACATTCTACTCAAAGATTCATGGGGATTTCTCTAAACCATATCATATTTTATCACATAAAGTAAGTCTTAAAATACAAGAAAAATGAAAAAAGTTATTTTATTAGGTCATAATACAATAAACTAAGCAAGAGAAACTACAGAGAATAAACGAACATAGGAATTGAACAACACACATCTAAATTGCTAGTAGATTATTGAAGAAATTAAGGGGGATGTAGTGACATTTCAATTGTATTTTAATAAATACAGACCACCTGAAGATCTGAGAGCAAACTAGTCCCACTGGTCAGCCTTACAGACCAGATTATGGTAACACATGCTTTTAATTTCACTAGCCATCATGACACACACCTTTAATCCCAGTAGCCACACTAGTTACCATAGAAACTGGGTGGTACATGCCTTTAATGATGATGGTGCATGCCTTTAATCCCAGCCCTAGAGAGGATTATAAAATGGGAGGAAACAGCTCTCAGATACACAGTCTCCTTCTGAGATTCCAGGAGGTAGGATCACTATTTCAGACTGAGATCGAGGTAAGAGCCAGTAGCTGGCTGTTTTGCTTTTTGGATCTTCAGGTTGAACCCCAATTTCTGATTCTGAGTTTTTATTAATCGTGCTTCAGGAGGAAAATACCTAGGATCAAATAAAAATAAAAAAAATAAGTACAGAAAGGATAAGATACAATTATAAAATGGGTTCTAAGAAGGAAACACAGCTATAAAAACTTACTTTAAAAATTGGAGAGATCTCTCCTGTTACCACCAAAGGTTAAACAACTGGCAGAGGCCTGGGGCAACACCTGGAGCCATGTTGGTTATCTGAGGGTCATGCTGCTAGGGCCACACAAATCTGAGTGCCCTATGTTGCTACCCAGGGTCCAGTGTCCTCCATGCCTGAGTCACAGCTTTGGGCCATGTCTGGGTCCCTGGTCCTACCATGGTTGGGTCTGTGTTGACATCCATGGTCGTGTTGTCATTACAGGTCACAAGGAAGCCTGGGTTCTGGACTACCATCTATGGTCATATTGGAGTCTAAGGGATGTGCCAGTGTTGGGTGCCTCTCTACCACCCAGGGCCAAGGTGCCATCAGGGCCCAAGGTGATGCTGAGGGCCGTATCTGGGTCTGTGATCCTATAGGAGCCAGGGTATGTGTTGATGTCTGTGGCTCCTGTCACTGTTGAAGGCCATACAGCTGCCCAGGATCTGGGTGGCCACCTAGGGCCATTTTGGAGTTCAGGAACCATGCTATGGCTGGGCCAGAATGATCTTGAGAGGCCTGCCCTGACACCTGGAGTCATGGTGACAACTGGGCCTAAACTGCTGCTCTTGGCCATGACTGTGCAGCTGGAATTTGTGTTATGTCCATTGTCCATGTTAGCACAGGGGCCCATGGGAACCATTTGTTGAACCATGTGCTGAAGTATGAGGGCCAAGCTGAGCCGGCCCTGCCCCTTACTGACCCTGGGAGAGCTACTCCTTTCTCACCGGAGAGCTGAACCTGTCTAGTCCCCCCACCACCACGCTGGTCGTGCCCTTTGTAGGAGAGCCCCTCATCTACCTCTCACCCAAAGGGCGTGGTTCCATCAGCCTGGAATAACCAACTCAGCTACTACCCAGGCACATATAATAGGCTTTGAGTTGTCAGTTCCCCACATCTACCCCATCTTTGACCTGCTGGAATGCATGGAGGGTGAAAGGGCTGGCCTGGGAACCATAGTCACAGGATTTCCATGAATTGGGACAGCAGCAGGATATCCAAGAGGAGATTCAGCAAGGGTGCATGCAGAATTGATGGTGCAGCAGAAGGCACAGCCCTTGAACCTGACCAGCAACACATCACACAAAGAAGAGGAAAGTTGTTTGGAAAGAGTATATGGCATGATAAAGCTCAGCTCCCATGCTACAAAGAGGAATAAAAAGGTGATGGAGAGGGGAAGTGAAGTGGTTTTCTCTCTGTGTGTTCTTGGCTTGCTTTTTTATTTCGTTTTTTAATTAATATTTTTATTTTATTTTTATTATTTCTTTTTAAGTTTTCCTTTGGTAGGGGACTCTACAAAGGTCTGAAGGGTGGATATGGAGGGACTGGGAAATAAGTGTGATTGGGGTGCATGATGTGAAATTCCCAAAGAAACGATAAAAGATATGTTTAAAAAAGTTGGAGAGATCGCAAATAAATAGCCTAATAAATATCACAGACCTTAAACTCTTAGAAAAATGAAAACAAGTCAATGTTAAAATTAGTAGGAAGAAATTAAGAAGGTTGGAGCCAAAATTAATGAAGTAGAAACTAAAGAACAACACAAAAGATCAATGAAACAAACACAAAATATGACCTTCTGAAAAGATAAAAGAATGGAGAAACTCTTAGTCAAATTAATCTTTTTTCGAGACAAGGTTTCTCTGTAGCTTTGGTGCCTGTCCTGAAACTAGCTCTTGTAGACCAGGCTGGTCTTGAACTCAGAGAGATCCGTTTGCCTCTGCCTCCCGAGTGTTGGGATTAAAGGCATGCGCCACCATTGCCTGGCAGTCAAACTAATTTTAAAAAGAGAGGATCCAAAACCAGCGATGTTAGTTTATGCTGAAATAACCAACATTCAGCAGGCTGAGGCAGAAGGACTGTTGCAAATTTGAGGCCATCTTGGGCTACAATGAATTCCAGGACAGTATGGATTAACCCAATAGGTGTGCACAGGTGAAGAATTCTTGAATAAAATGCTTGTCTACCAAATTTAACAAAGCATTGAGATCATACACCATGTCTGGGCAGTGTTGGCGCACACCTCTAATCCCAGTACTTGGGAGGCAGAGACAGGTGGATCTCTGTGAGTTCAAGGCCAGCCTTGTCTACAAAGCTAGATTCAGGACAGCCAGGACTGTTACACAGAGAAAGCATGCCTTGAAAAAAAATCATACACCATGATCAAGTTGGATTCATACCAGGAATGAATGGACGGTTCAACATATGCAGGCCAACACACCCAGTAAAGTACATAAACAGAATCACAAAACCATATCCATACATCTAGAAAAACTTTTGAATCAAGCCCATTCATGATAAAACCTCTGAACTAACCAGGAACAGAAAGATTTTATGTCAACATAGCAAGAGTTATATATGACAGATTCCTATAGCCAACATTATCCTGTATACGGGGAAATTCTAAGAATTGTCTTTAAAATTAAAAAAAAAAAAACTTCAGAAGACTGATCAGGATCACTGTTCTTGTTTAGTACAGTGCTTGAGTAGCATGTACTTCTAGTAGTTTCTGTTTCAACTCGTATGTTAAAGTATTTGATCCATTTGAAATGATATTATTATTATTAATAGTGTGTGAAATGATATTGTTATTATTGTTATTAATAGTTGTGTGTGTGTGTGTGTGTGTGTGTGTGTTTGGCAAGTAGGGGAGAGAACACATGCCTATGGAGGCAGAAAACAATTTTGTGGAATGAGTTTTTTCTCTCCACTTGGGGATTGAACTCGGATCTTCAGGCTTCCAAGGAAAGCACCTTTACACACTAAGTCATCTTGCCAGCCCCTGAGTTGATTTTTGTACTGATTAAGACTTTAGGGTTGTTGTTCATTCTCTCACACTGAATCTTCAGTTTTCCCAGCACTACTTAGTAAAAACTCTACCTGTTCCTTGTTGGAATCTTTACTGAAATTCATAGCCATAAATGTATGTATTCATTTCTGTGCATATAGTCTACTCTATTGTTACATGCCAGTGTATACTGGTTTTGTTACCATTGATGTATAGTATAATTTAAGATCAAGCATTATGATACATCCTGTGTTGCATATCCCCCCCCCCAAGATTGTTTTGACTGGTTGGGGACTCAGTGTTTACATCTGAGTTTTGAGAAATACTTAAAGATATTTGAATAGTCAAGGACTTTCTGATAAAATTCTAACTGTCAGGAAACAGCAAGATTGACAAATGGATTATATCAACTAATTCTGAATAGTCAAAGATACAATTACTAGAGTAAAAAGGAAAAAAAAACTTTAAAACTGGAGAAAATACTTTCTAATCATGCATTTTGAGTATTAATATTCACATTTAAAATACATAAAAATTAAACACTAAGGAACAAACAGTTCATCAGTAAATCAACGAATGACCCAAACACATAGTTCCCAAATGAATAAAAACAAATGTCCAATAAACATATGAAAAATTATTCAATTCCTTTAGTCATTATGGCAATGCAAATTAAAACTCCACTGAGGTCAGATTTTTGACCAAGTAAGAATGCCTTCCTTCAAGAAAAAAAATGATGCATGTTAGTGAGGTTGCAGAGAAAATTGTACCTTATATACTGTTTGGAAATCTGACATGGGATTACCCTGCAATCACAAAATGTTTTAATAGTTAAAAATCCATGAATGGATTTCATCATGTTAGTAGAAGGCACTGGAAAAATTTTGTGTTATGAAATGCAGGAAAAGTGTTTGATGAAATTCATGACAAAAAATCAGCAAACTAAGCATCAATCTAAGCTTCCTGTTCAAAGGGTCATCTTTAATGTTACTTTTGTGGACAGATTCTTTGGAACCATTACCAGTGTTGAGTGACTAACTATCTTGTCTTCTACTCAGCATTGTACTAGGTGCCCTAGACAATTAAGTAAGGGAAATAGGGAAGAATCTATTATTTGAGTTGGAAATCAATAAATAAATCATAGTATTTATTCATAGTTTATATTGTTTTTTATGTAAAAATCTCTAAACAAATCTGCAACTTATCAGCATTTATAAATGAGTTTAGCAGGTTTTGTGCAAAGCTCCACATTAAACAGATTTTAGAACAACATGTACAACCATATACAACTGGAAAATGAAAATTTAAAATGTATCACTTATTATAGCATCAAAAATAAAATATGAAATTCCATGAATAAATCAAAAATGTGAATGATGTGAACTATGATAAGAATAGCTATGACATTTTTGGAGCAATGAAAAGATCTATTCCATTGAATATTATGATTTTCCTTCTACATCAACAACAGCTATGATGGAATGGCATTGTTATAGTAATAGACTAAGAGATGCAGAACTACACAAACACAGGCCTTGAGTTAGGACATTCATGGTGCTATCTTGTGGTGAGCAAGCATTTACTAAATGCATGGAAAACAAAATAGATTCCCATATATTTTAAAAAGCAACCTTGACCCCTATCTAACTTCATTAAAAAAATCAATCACAGATGTAATAAAATGATAACAATCAAAATAACAAACCTTATGGAAAATAAGCTAGATAGTACTGTTCCAATCTCAGAAGAGGGAAAAAGTTTTAGACAAGAAACAACACTAATCACAAAGAGGAAGATTGGCACTTTATCTGTCCTCAATTTGATAGAACATCTGGTTTTATCACAAACCATCAAGAGAGCAAAGATATAATCCAAATGGTGAGAGGTGTTTGCAATATATGTAACAAAATCCAACTTACAGAATAATGAACTTCTTCAGATCAATAAAAAAGATAGTCCAAGGGAAAAGTGGAGAAAAGATGAATAGGAATTCTATCCAAAGATGACACATCCATCTTTATTGGCAATGAACAATTATGAGAAATATGCAAATCAAAACCATAATGAGATAACACTATAAAATGATAGATTCAGTAATTTTCAAATCTGTTAATAATGAATTTTCATAATGTTTGAGATGAAATGTGTTATGTTCACATGGAGCTATATGATATGGGAATGAGAACGAGCACATGACTGCTCCATGCAGAGTGTAGAAGACTCCAAAGCCTGACATTAAGCAAATGGATCCAAGCACAAGACTCCATGTGTGATTCACTTATTGGAAGGTTCCGAAGCAGGCAGAGCTAAGCTACAGGGTTTAGAAATGCAGATTAGGTGACATGTCTACAAAGAACTGCTATCGTGAAGCAACGTGGCCAAAAGTCTCTTGGGGGAGTTTCTCCTTATAACTTCCAAGTCCATCACCGAGGGCAGACAGGGCAGAAACCTGGGAGCAGGAACTGGATCAGAGGCCATGGAGCTATGCTGCCTACTGGCTTGCTCCTCATGGCTGAATCAGCTTGCTTTCTTAAACCACCCAGAACCACCTATCTATCTTCTCAAGGGAGGTGTTGCCCACACTGAGCTCGGCCCTCCCACACCAATCATTCATCAAGAAAATGTCCTACAGATTCTCCTATGGGTCAGTCTGGTGGGGACATTTTCTCAGTTGAGGTTCCCTCTTCCCAAATGACTCTCTGCCTTGTGTCAAGGTGGCATAAAACTAACCAGCGCAGTTACCATTGCTTAAAACTGTGCCAGTGGTTTTCTCTGCAGGCTGCGAGGGAAGAGCTGTTGGAGGCTGTGGGTTCTGGGGAATGCTTGCCTTGACCTGGCTTTAGTTACACAAGAGCTCTTTTCATGAGTATTACTATTGCTATTTTCTGGGCTGCTTGGGATTAAAGCCAGTGCTTGAGCTGCTAACCAAGTGCTGTGCCACTGACCTGCATCTCAATTTTCTGTTTTTGATTTTTGATGCAGGGTTTCACTGTGTAGCCTAGTCTGGCCTCCAGCTTTCAGTCCTTCTGCCTTAGCTCTGTAATAGCTGGGATTACAGGAATGTGCCACCATGCCTGACTCATGTCGTAATATGTATTGAAGTGTACACTGTACTTCCAGCCCTTTCCGTCCATGTGACCCAATTTTGCAGCACAAAAGAGGTGAAGCCAAGTTCAGGGACAAAGAAACTCACCTCTACTGCATTCTCCTTTCCTGACTCCCACTCTTTCCCCTTTTATTTTCAATCTAAGTATCATCTATATCAATATTTCCTAGAATTAGTTTATGTAAAAGCAAATGAAACATCTTTCACCAAGATTTCTTTCTTTTTCTTTTCTATGTCTCCTTTTATCTCCACAGAAAAGTATTCTGCGAGGCAGGTGTTAGGAAGAAGAACTGACTGGAATCGTTAGTTACCCCAGGGCTTTTCTGTAGTAGATTACATATTCTGTTTGTTTTGGCAGCTGTGGGGGTAGAACACTGGGTAAGAAGCTCCAAAGTCAGTGAATAAACTTGGGTTGTGGTTGAAAGTATGTGCTTGCTAATGATGATAACCATGCCCCATGCCTCACAGATTTCCTGGAGTGGGTGCTATTACCTAACTGCTTGCAAATGTTGGTCCATCTCATGATTCTTCATTCCAAGAAGGCATCTCTTAGCCATGGAGATAAAAGACACAGGAGCTCTCAGAAAACTGGAGTTCTCCACCCATGCCAGCATACCCATCAAGACTAACTGCTTTTGTCCCTCCCCCCCCTTTTTTTTTTAAAGCAAGACTCTTGTGGGAGGAGCCTGTTGGGAACATGCTCAGTGCCTGGCACTTCTGAGATCTGAGTGCACTGACATTCTCCTCCTGCCTTCTGCCTAGAGAAGGTGAAGGAGGGAATCACCTCTGTGACAGCAAATGAGAGGGACCTGGAAGGGCTGACAAATCATCTGGCAGTGACACACATCGGGATGGTGGGGTGAGAGTGTCCTAAATGAGCCCAACACCCAGAAAGTCACTGACTCAAACTCTATTGGCACCGTAGTTGTTTATTTCCCAGGAGCATGTCTGCCTTGTGTCCCTGCCATGCTCACTCCCTGGCGAGGAGCAGTGCGTGGGAGCTGTCGACTCAGTGTGAGAACCAGGATGGATGTGAAACCTTAAGAGTTGGGCCTGCAGCCATCTCTGCTCCCTGCGAGTCTCGCTCCTGCTATGGCAATGGCAGTAGTTTCATGGTTGCCATAGTGAGGGAAGAGAGGAGCGGTGGGATTCTGAGCACAGTTCCCAATGCCTCCCTTGGGTGAGGAACTTAATTGCTGCTTGGCTTCTTCCTATGTCTTTGAAAATCACCTTGAGGTATGAAGATAACCTAGTTCCTAAACCCAAAGGATAGAACCCCAGCTGCTCAGACCTTTCTATTGTCCTTAAGGTTATCTGTCCCAAGGTTCCTGCTTATGAGGACACCCTAATTCACCCCTGGAGCCAGGCTCTGGGGGAATGGAGAGGCCTTCATGGCAGTTTGGGGACCATGAAGTATACTGTTAATTCCTCACAGTGCTCAGGGTAGACACACCACAGCATGCACCATGGCCAGAAAAGGACAACCCCAGTGTCCTGCCTTGATGAGACATCACACATCGAAGTGTGGCGTTGGTAGTGTGAACTGATAACACAGTGCAGGGTTGGGAGTGAAGACTGCATTATTGTTGAATTGTCTCCCAGTGGGTCTTGTCCTTTATTCCACAGGGACTCTTAGAGAAATATTTTCTCTCTCTTTTTTTTTCCTTCCAGATTTCCCAGAACACAGAGTATATCTTACTTATAATAACCTCTAAACAAACCATCACCAAGGCTCCAGGGATTCAATGTCAAAAATGATGGTCAACTTTAGCCAGACTGGGAGAACGATATAGCACCTGGCAGCAGAAGAGACCCTTAGAGGAGAATCTGATTTCAGAAGATGAAGCATTTTCAGCCCAAGGATTCAGGTGGGGTATTCTGGAACTGCACAAGAGCTGGTCCTGCAGATGTGGGAATCATTATCCCAGGATGCAACACACAGTTATTAACCATAGCACTGGGCCACTCTCAGAACAGTTGGTATCATGTATTGGGCATAAAATCTCTCTTCAGAGAATAGCTAATCTTTCCAGAGAATGAAATATTGATGTGTTGAGGCGTTAAACAATAACCTGGCATTATTTAGGCAGACTGTTGAAAGAGATGTGTTGCACATGGTCAGTGACAGACATGGTAAGTTCCATGTCTTTCAAAGAAAGAGAAACCATGTTAGACTGGGAAACCTAAACTTTTGCCAAGATCTTTTAAAAACAGGGGAAAAGAGAAAATCCCAAACAAGTGTACTTCACTGGCAAGATGCTGCTGAGACAGTGTGAAAGACAACTTCTGATATGGTTAGAGATGCCCTAGGGGTTTAGCTGTCTGCATTGGAAGGCATAGTTCCCCACCTACTTGACTTTAACATACCTTTCCTAGAAGCAGTGTACCCTAAGGCAGATAAGCTTGGAATCGAAGGCCTTAGTCTGGGATGGCTGCTCCACTTGTTAGGAATGGGATACTAAACAGCAAAGACACTTCATCTTCCTGAATCCCTGTCTCTCATCTGCAAAATCAGTCCTGTCCATGTTGATCCAAAGAAAGTTTTTAAAATTCAGCAATGGTGGTTATTATTAATTCTGACCTCTTTGATGTACACAGTGCCTTCCAAATTCTCAGAATCCTGAAAGCCAGCTAATTCATGTATCCTTCATTTTGACCTACTGCACCTTCTGCCATTGTCTCTTAATTGCTTCACAAGTTTGTAGACGCTTCTTAATTTGAACATAAACTCACTGTGGACCTGGGCCTTGTCTGAGACACTCACTGGATGCTCAGAACATTGCAGGTTCATAACAGGTACACAAAAAATTGTTTCTGTGATTGATTTATATATCTACGAGGACCAAAATAATCCCAAAGTGTTCTCAGAGGAAATAGATCTTGGGGTTGACATTGACGGATGAGTAAGTAATGACAAGAATTGTTCAAGGGACAGAATAGCTGGTGAGGGCAATGATAGGATATTGTGACAGTTTCTTTTCCAACTTTTTACTTTTCTGGCTGCTGATCCCCCTAGAACATCTAGCAGGTTTTGAAGTCATTTATCACCTTGGTGCTTTGTGAGAAAAATCAAATGAAACAAAAATGAAAGAGAAAAATCTCCACCCAACAGCTGGACAGCTCAGTTATTTTTAGGGACAGGAGAAGCCAGTGTTTGGGACTCAGCAAAACACCCCCTCTGCTTGGAGTTGGCCGGGGCCTGGAAATGCACGGGTCTAAGCATTTTCTCAGCTGCAACTCTCTAGCACGTGTGAGTTGAAGGGAAATTCAATCCATCTGTTTCTCACTCATTTACATTGAATCAATCAAAATGGCCTTTGCATGACGACATTTTCCATGATTTTTACAGGGAATATTAATATACTGTTGAATTTTTTTTAGTATCCTGGGGTTCTCAGCTTTTGTCTTTATGGAGAACCCAAGAAGAGTGGACATTGTTCAGGGCCCCTGCCACTACGCTCCACCCATCTCTTGAGGATTCTTGGTGGCTCACAGAGTCTGACCATTTTGGAAAGAGAAAAGAGTAAAGGCTTCCCCAAGGTCTCAGATCCCTTGTCCTTGTGTCTGGCTGAGCCTGAGAGATGGCCCAGGAGAGGGAGAAAGTGCTTCAGAGGCAATTTGGTCAGTAGACTAATTATGGGACAAAGAAAGTTTTGATTCCAGACTTTGTGTGACCTTGAGCAAAAGCAATTCCTTTTCTGTTCTCCAATTCCCCAACATGTGGTAGGAGAATGTGGGGTTTGATTCATCATCTCCTGGAAATGGCTCATGTGTTTAAAATGTGTTTTGTGACTTTAGGAAACAAAATCGCCACAGCAAAGAGGGCTGAGGAGATGGCCCAGTGGGTAAAGTCATTGTTGTACAAGCCTGAGAGTCTGAGTTCGAGCCCCCAGAACCCATGGGAAACAATGTGGGTGTGGCAATGTGCACCTGTAATCTCAGTAATGGGGAAATGATGATAGCAGGATGCCTGGGGCTCATGGTCCATCCTGCTCAGTGAAATTGGCAAGCCTTCGGTTCAGTGAGAGAGCATGGCCCAAAAATATGTTGGAGACTAATTGAGGAAGGCACCTGACTTTTACAGCTTCTATATGCATATATACCTTCACACACATACGCGCACACACACACACACACACACACAAATACACACATACACATACATGTATACTCACAGGCACACATGCAAACACATGCAGAATAGTAAGATATTATTTTTCCAGACATCCAAATGATAGTCTTGATTTTTTTTTGGTGGTGTACACATTGGATAAACTAACTCTAGCCCTGAACATGGACAAGTCCCAAATTGTCCATTCCTATTCTTTTCCAGACTCAGCAGAGTCTCAGTACAGTTTGAGTTTGTAGCTCAAGTTCTGAGTGACCATGGCTGATCCACAAAAGGACTAGGTTTCTGATATGATAGCAGATCCTCCCAGACCTTTCATCTGATACATTCTTTTGAGTAGGCACTGAAGGAGATCTGTGCCCATGCCCACAAAGACATAGCTAATGCTCCATTGCAGGAGAAATGTACACACTCTCCACAGAACCAGATACCGAAAAGGAACTTGGGAGCGCCTATGCTGGAAACAAAGTGCAACTCATTTGTACTTTTCAATAATCGGAAGTGGTGAAGTAGCAATAAGGTATACTCGGGTTGTTCTTCAGCAGAGGAGAGGCAATTGGACTGGGTCTTTTTGGAAATGTGTCGGAGTAAAAGGGAGTCATTTGAATTCCATCTGTTTATTGGGTTAGTTATCTCCCTCTGCTTTCTGTTCTCCTATTGTCAGAGGGGAATGTGAAAATGGGACATGTACTTAGACAAGCTTCTCTTTCTCCTCTCCTCTTGAGCACATTTTGCTTGTGTTTGCATTCCCTGGCTTTGGCCAAGAGAGACGAAGGCTGCCAGATTGGCTATTCTTTCCAGATGAGCTACTCAATACTACAGTGGAGAGAGATCAAGAGAGGAGAGAAGAGGAGGAGTAAAAAAACAAAACAAAACAAAACCAAAAAAAAAAACCCAAGGACTAAGAGGAGAGTGGAGGTGGGGGACATGTAGGGTGCCAGGAAGAGCAAAGAACAAACAAGAGTTTGATGGTAGAGGGTTGGGAAATGCATCAAAGCAAGAAAACAGGGTTCCGGAGGCAGGAGGAGAAGGCAGCACGCATTGAAGGGAGGGAGCAGAGCAGAATGAAAGGGCAAGAAGAGAGCTGGGGGGAACTAAAATTTGGGGTCCAAGCCAGAGCAGCTTCCCAGACCTGCTGTCTGGCCGACTGCTGCAACATCTGCATCCTGGCGGGGTGTTTCCAAATGAGGATGCCTCTTCCTTGAACCTTTCCACCCACAGGGTGCCTGCCCACTCACACCCTCCCACTGCACTTACTCTTGCTCTTACTCACCAGCCGCTGGTGCCCAGATAACTGAATCAGCTCTGGATGCGGCCAACCTCAGGAGCCACCAGGAGAAAAAGCATTCGTGATTGGCATTACAGCTTGGGCTTAGGAGCAAATGACCACCTTCACCTTGCTCCTGTGACCTCCATTTGAGTGATTGTGGATTAATGGGCAGAGCATGGAAGAAAGAGTCAGAGTTTGGGGGCAGTCACTGAATTGCATCCAATCCTATCATCTGTGTGATAGGGACTAGGAGTCTCTCATTGGCGATTTGGGCAGAAAATAATTTTATTTTGTCATTTTTTTCTGGCTTCTGGGTTTAGGGAGAAGGAATTCAGATGAATATCATCTCCCAGCATTTTAGGCTTGAGTTGTGTCATGGAGATATTCTCACCCTTAAGTCTATTCTGGAGTGGGAGCAGAGATTCTAGGTGTGACTTTCAACAGGAGAAGGAGGAAGCACTTGCTGTTCCAATCAGCCTAGCTTCCATGATGTCCTCTCGCCCCTTCCAGAATTTACTGTCTTTGGGTATCACCCTCAGCCAACACCCCATGGCTTTTCAACAAGTGTAGAGTGCAATTAACCTCTGCTAATCTAACTGCCAGTCAGATGGAGAAAGGTTCTTGTTTGGCTCTTCTCTGAGTCATTAGCCTGGAAAGGCCTCCCTGTCCCTTCTGCAGATGGCTGATGACCTGTTCTTTTCATCACCCCTCTTGCTCTCTTGACTTGTCTAATATGCTGGAGGATGTTGAAATGAAGGTCCTTGGCGGAGGGGTCAAGGTTGACCACCTCACATGGCCTCTCATCCCCTCTGCAGAGATGGGAGGTGAATACACAGAAGCACTTAGGGAGGCACTCGAGACTGAGGCAGAGAGCATATGCCAGAAATGAAGACTCAATTTGTCAGGAGAGACCTTATTGCTTGTTGTTGGGCCCAGCCCTGGGGGAGCTCCTGTAGTTTACTTTTTACGGATTGCCAGATCCAGACTGCTAGATGGTACATGTTTTTCTGTGGAGAAAAGAAAATATATTCGTTCATTCCAGGTAGGGTACTGATGGCAGGTGAAAGAAATGAGTCCATACAGGTCTAACTTAGTGATACAGCTGTTTTACAGGGGTCATCTACAGAAGCACGAGTGATTCATGGGCAGCTGTACCAACTGAAAGACCCTCCCCAGCATGGGTGATGACTCAGGATAAGCTGCACCACTGGAGCTCGCTGCACAACCAGCTCAGATGCAAGAAGAGCCCCTTTTCCACAGCAATTGTCACTACTTATATAACCTTGGGAAGGGCCCCCAGAAGCATATTGAGCCCTGTAAATTTCATGTACTTCAGAGTCTTAAAAGTCTCTTTCTGCCCCCTCTGGGATGGAATGCTTTGCTTTGGAGTTCTACACAACACAGGTACACCATGTAGCCCCACCCAGAAGGTACTGTCCTGCAAGGTGTTATACTAATGTGCTGGCTAGTTATATGTCAATATGACACAAGCCAGAGTCATCTGAGAGGAGAGATCCTCAACTGAGAAAATGTCTCCATAAGGTTAGGCTATAGGAGCCAGGTGGTGGTGGTGCACACCTTTAATCCCAGCACTTTGGAGACAGAGACAGGCAGATCTCTGTGAGTTCTATCTGGGTCAGCCTCATCTACAGAGAGAGTTCCAGGATAGGCAAGGTCACAGAGACACAGAGAAACCCCGTCTCAAAAAAAAAACCCACAAAAAATAATAACAACAAAAAATTTGGCTATAGTCAAGCATTAGGGCATATTCTAAACCACTGATTAATATGGGAATACCCAGGCCTGTGTGGGTGACCCCTGGGCTAGTGGTCCTGAGTGCTTTAAGAAAGCAGGCTGAGCAAGGCATAAGGAACAATCCAGTAAGCAGCTTTCCTCCATGTTCCTTTGCATCAGTTCCTACCTCCAGGTTCCTGCTCTGTTTGAGTCCTTTGACTACTCTGACTACCTTTGATGATGAACTGTGATAGAGAAATGTAAATGTAATAAACCCTTTCTTCCCCAAATTGCTTTTGGTCATGGTGTTTCATCACAGCAGTAGAAATCCTAAAATACCCTCTCATAGGCTCCCTGCTTCTACCTGATCTACCAAGAACCTCTCGGAAGGGCAAGTATTGAGGTGGGATAGACTTCCTTTTTGTTTTTATATGGACTAAGCCAAACAACGAAGATTTCCTGCAAATGTGGGCCTCTATGTGATGGCAAGAAGTTTAGGTTCAAATAGCTCTTTGCCTTTATCAGTACTTAGTCGCAGAGTTGGTCTTTCAAAAGATCCCTATTGGCCAAGAGCACTTATGTATCCCTTAGATGAGCAGTGTAAGTTGGGGTAGGATAATACTGGGAGAATAGGGAGTCAACCTTGAGGAAATGACAGAAGAAGGCACCAAGGTAGGTCAGAGTGAGATTCACTGTCCCCAGAAGACAGGGTGAAAAATAATTCAATATAAATTTCTTTTTTATTTATTCTTCTCTCATACAATACACTTCAGCCACAGCCTCCTCTCCCTTCACTCCTTCCAGTCTCCCCCTGAAACTTCCCTCTAGTCCAGGTCCAGTTTTCCTCTATTTCCATTCAGAAAAGAGTAGGGCTCCAAGGGATATCAACAGAACACAGTGTAACAAGATGCAGTAAGACTAGGCACAAACCCTCATATCAAAGCCAGAGGACACAACCCTGTAGGAGGAAAAGGGTCCCGAGAGCAGGCAGAAGAGTCAGAGACAAACCTTACTCCCACTGTTAGGAGTCCCATATAAGCCCTAAGTTAAACAACCACAGCATGTATGCAGAGAACCTAACACAGACCCATGCAGTTCTGTGATTACTGCCTCAGCCTCTGGGAGACCCCAGGAGCCCTGCTTAGCTGTGGACAGTGCTCTCCTGGTGTCCTTGACTCCCAGGGCTCCCACACTCCCTCCCCCCCTTCTTCTGTGGGATTCCCGAGCTTGGCCCGATGTTTGGCTGTGGTCTCTGCATCTGTTCTCATCATTTGTTGGATGAAGCCTTTCTGACAGTCACTGGGCTGGGCACTGATCTGTGAGTATAGCAGAATAGCATCAGGAACACTTTCATTGACTTTTGACATTTTTTCCCACCAATCATGTACAGCTCTTCCTTAGGTCCCTGGGCCATCTAGCTTCTGGTTCCTGGCCATCCAGACAGTGTTGGGCATGGGCTTCCTCTTCTGGTGTGGACTTCAAGTTAGACCAGCAATTCTTTGGCCACTCCCACAAGCTCTGAGCCACCATTGCCCTAGCACATCTCACAGGCAGGATAGGTTGAAGGTTTTGTAGCCAAGTTCCATTACTGTAAACCTTGCATGGTTACAGAAGGTAGCTGGTTCAGACTCTGTATCCTCCATTACCAGGAGTCCTCGGTAGGGTCACCCTCACAGGCTACAGAAAATTTCCGCTGCACTAGGTTTCTACATCTCTCCCCAAAGGCCCCCAATTCCAGTCAGTGTGGGTTAAAATGTAATTCAATATAAATTTTATAAGCAGAACCAGAAGGCAGGGATGGGACTGCCTTTTGTTGAAAGCTTACTATATACCATTTGACCATTTACCCTCAGGACAAACTTGGCAGGTATGTCACACTGCTTTCTTTCTCCAGTAAGGACACCAGGATCAGAAAGATTATGAAAATGGCTTCAGATCACATAATACAAATGGTGGGGCTAAGACTTCGACTTGGTAAAGAGAAGTCTTTCACACACACACACACACACACACACACACACACACACACTTAGATCCTACCTGCCCTGAAGAGTACTTCTGATTCTTGTTGAATGGAAGACACCAGTGCAAAGCTCCTTCTCTGCTCCCTGTAGCAACACCACAGTCAATTCAGACTCCAGTATTAAGAGTGCCACCTCTCAGGCCTTCTCCCCTCTTGCACTGGTTCTGAGCTGCCACAACATGCAAGGGCAGAACCAAAGTAAGAGAATTTTCTCTGTGTGGATTCCCTCCTTTGTCTAAGCTAGGTTTTTGGGAGTGAGTCGGATGGGGACATCATTGGTTTTGCTTTCTGACACCCTTGTCACAGCCCATGATGAAGCAGCCACTGAGAGATCAACATGACTAAGTCTTGTGGACATTTCTGAGCTCTCTGTTTGCTTGGCTCTGACTTGATCAAACTTTGTTGGAAGGTTTTGGCAGGAGAGTGGTGAACTCCGGGACATATTTCTGCCAGTAGGGCTAATCTAGGTCCTTATAGAATACAGAAGAGTGCAGAGTATTGGTGGTAGCTCACATGACCAAAGATGGAGGTCAAGTCCCTAACCTTAGTCCAACATCCTTATTCTTAACCTGGGCCCCCAGAGAACTTTCTGGTTATCCCCCAGTTTACCTTTGTTTATATAAAGTGGTGCTGGTGGGAACCTGGAGTCATATTCACTAGAATCACTTGGTGACAGGCATACACATCTTATCCTAAATACACATCTTATCCTAAATACACATCTTATCCTAAATACACATCTTATCCTAAAAATCCTCAGAGGGTATTTCACATGCATTTTCTTTCACAGATGTTAGTGACCCCATCTACTTGACTCTGCCATCACTGTTGTAGGGTACCTGGATCCTTGTGGTTCTTTTGCTACTTAGTCTTTGAGCCACTATGTCCCATTTCATGTCTCCTGCCCAAGACTCCTTGCAGTCTCTCATTGGGCATGAAGTCTTCCTGAGTGTGCCATCATGGATATGTCTTCATCCCCCAGGGTGAGTTTTAAGACTAGAAAGTACATGACAGATATCAAAAGGAATGTGTCATTGAATGCCTCATAGTCCATGCATGACTTGCTTTGGGGGGGGGGAGAGAAGTAGAAGAGTCTGTGCTGTGCTAGCCGCTGGTAATTTTGTGCAGGATCTTCTTTGGAGCCCAGCTTTGCCTTAGACTTGATTCACGGCTGGACTGGGAGGTATAGTACTGGCAACTATCTTGTTGGCCTCAGAGTGGCCATCTTACATGGACTAATCCTGCTTCACTCTAGACCAGTCTGGATGACTGGCTCTATTTTCAGATGGTTATTTGGGAATCTGCTCAGTCCTCATGAGACAGATGTCCAACTGGACCATCCCACTTTCAATCCACTTGGTTTCCAGAATTGTCTTAAGTCCAGGTGGCTAAAGTGTAGAAGCCCCCACACTGGCCCTCTCGCCTCTCAGTCCTTCTGTTCTATCTGTCTCCAGGCTTAAGTTGAGTCCCTTTTCCTGCCTGGGCAGGGGAAAAGTGTGTACCTTCTTACTGCTGCACCCACCAAAAAACCCTATTCCTTTTTTGAGGGTCCAGTGGATCCTTCACTGCCTCAGGAAGTGTTCCTTGATAATTTAGTCTCAGGTGTAAACCACCCAGAGAATCATAGAACCACATCATCTCCCAGTAATCTTCTGCCTGCTCTCAGGATGCCCTTGACTGTATGACTGTCTCTTGTTTCTCCCAAAGTACTCATTGCTTGGCCTATGCCCAGTAAGCTTTTGATTCCTCAATGGCTTTGCGGGTGTGGTTGTCTAGCTCCCATCAGGGATTAGCCCCTTTTTGTTGTGAGCCTAAATTCCACCCTGGTTCATTAACACTCCGCAGGAAGTCTGAGGAACTGGCTTCTTCTGTTTGCAAACACGTTCTATCCTGGCCTTCACCACAGCTCCCCCAGCTCTGCAAACACAGGCATTGCCTTCCTTCCAGGTGTTTCTCTGAACCCTTATGGAAGATGTGTGGATTTTGGCAAAGCTTTAAAGTTGGCAATAAATAACAAAAAAAATTCAGCGTATGGTTCTGCATATTTTATAACTCCATCTAATAAAGAAATAATCTAAGATGGCACCTGCTAAGAAAACTTAGTTTATTGAAATATGATTGTAATATAGAAAAAGATGGCTAATGTACCGGGCTGCAAGATATTAATGCCCTATTCTTCAGCTGGTGTGTTTAAAAGAAGTCTCTCATGTATTTTATTTTATTTTATTAGAAGCCATAACATTAGCTTTTAAAGACATTGTGCAAGAATGAAGAAAAGAGATTTGGACTATTAAAAAAAAAAAAAAAAACAAAGCAAAACCCTTAGCAGCTAGACCTGTTCTTCTCTATAAATGAAACAAACTAAACAAAAAAAAGTTTCTTCCCCCCATAAACATTTTTTTTCTTGGCTGGAATATTAGGACAGTATATTAAATTCCCCCAAAAGGAGGCCCCAGAACTATTTACATAATAATGCTTCCACTGTGGTTGTGACAGATGGGTTTCACTGACGCAGACATACTGTTAGGGGCTTAGCAATAGATTAAAAAACACCACAATACTGTGCAACATAATAAAAGTGTATTGTAATGTACATCATAACTTGTGGCCAAGGTTAAATTTGCAGACAGAGTATGGAAGTCGTATTCCATTACATGAAATAAATGTTACACAGAAAAGCATTAAAGATGAGTTGACTTAACCATTTATTTTTAGTTTATATTTTATTCTATTTTCTTGGCCCCATTTATGCAATATGTTTTTAATCACATGAAATGTAATTGTTATGGGCTTCTTACCTCCTGCTTGGACTGAAAGACAGCCTGGGGTCCCCAGACTGTATTAGCCTAGTAGGTTCATGCTGTAGGAGGTTGGAGGTGTGCTCTACCAGAGAATAGCTGGTGATATATCTTAGGACTCAGCCAATTGTGGTCTCTGAGGGTAGCTTCCTTTGGCTTATGTGGAACATTTGGAGGCTGTAATTTTGGGGACTTTCTCACCATTTGAGAGACAAAAAGACATAAGAACAGAAGCCAACATGAGCCATCCCATGAATGATGGAGCCTGAGCAGGGAGGTGGCTGGGTTACTTTGGTCCATTCTAGACCACTGATTTTGGCTTTCCTCTGCATACCCAAACTCACTCTGAGTTTTCCAGAATACTCTCCAAGCACTGAAGAGAAAGTAATGGTTTATTGCAGTCAACAACTAGTGATGTTTAGACCTTTAAGGAAGAGATGAAACATGTCTCTGTGTGTGTATGTATGTATGTGTGCCAACGAGTGTCCACTTCTGTGTGCTCATGTGTGTTTCTGTGTGTTGTGTGTGTGTACATATGCTTGCACATGCATGCCCATGTGTGTCGACGTGTGTAGGCCAGTGGTCAATCCCCCACAGTGTTGTTCTGCAGATGCCATCTACTTCAAGAAAGAATCCCTCATTGGGCCAGATCTCACTATCAGGGTAGGCCGACTGACTAATGTCCCAGGAATCATCTTCTTCATTTCACCAGCACTATGATTTGAAGGCCATGCCATCACACTAGGCTTCAAGCCATCATGCTTACACTGTATGAGTGACTCACCTCTCCAGACCTTGGCAAAGATAAATTCTGGAGCAGTGCTTGAGACTCTAGGTAGAAGTAGCCTTTTATAGATTCTCTTGCCCTTGTGGCAACTTGGGAAGTTTGTATTATACTGTTTAAGGCAGATGGCCTTTCTGTTCAATCAAAGGGCCCAATCAATGCTGTAGGTCCTACTTTAAACAAATGACGTTAACCTTGATTTAAACAGTCTGTAATTCGGATACCTTCAGTTAATTGGAGCCAGCAACCTCTCAGAAGACTATGGAGAATCCAGAGAGGACAATAGCTCAGGATCTATGGCAACTTGGGCAGTTTAAGGGCATGATGGCTAATCAGGGTCCTTCTTTGGGAGCTATACTAAGGTGTTCTGAAAGCCAGAGGTATTCAAGAGACTGAAACCCATGTCTAAATATGACTGGAATAGTTCATTTGGGGCTTAGTTGGGTCACTAACTGTTTCTGTGCTAGGTTTGACCATCAACACTGGATAGTTCAGGAAGGTGGCAGCTGGGCATGCTCCTGTGAGGGGACAGCAGCACTCTTCCAATGTGACTAAGTCCTGAGTTCTATTTCTGCAGACAACAGGATGCCAAGCAACATCTGAGCCTAAGATTTCTTATATGCAGATACTTGAAGTACTAGGAAAGGCTTGCTGTATCATCCATGAGCAACGATCGGTAGAAATAAAATACAGAGTCCAAGGAAGAGCTTAGTGAAATTTAAAGCTTCCTAGTGAAAACATTAAAAATGTGAAAAGAACCAGGTGAAAGTAATGTTATTCAACTTTTAAGTGTGATGCCTTATATCTAAAATGTTCTACCTTAACATTCCACCCTTATTATTAGCAAGATGTTTTATACCACCTTCTAGAAACTCTATGTGTATTTGTACTTGAAGCAAATTATGACTGGGACTAGTTACAGAACTTTGGAGCAGAGAGATGATGTGCTTATGGTTTGCATTGAATATTAGACATTCAGGAGGAGGTGGAGCAGAGTGTGTGGCCCTTGGTAATGAAGGCCACACACTGTGGTATTAGGGATCCTCCAAGGTCGGACAGAAGAGAAGAGCATGGTGGAATGGCCTCTGGGTCCTTTCCATGACAGTATCTTCCTATCAGACGGAGACCAAACTCCCAATACCCCCAAAATGGAGTCACACTCCACAGAGGAGACCAACTCACTCAAAATAAGTAAAAAGTATGAAAAAGGATCACAGACAGACTGGAGATGCTTGACAATCACATGGCAACTCTGGGAAACTCAAGAAAATAGAGGCCTTTAGGTCATTTGTCTATTGTGGGTCTTTGTCCTAGGAATAAAGATGGATTGAGAACCTGAAAGGAATAAAATTACCAAATTATTTTCAAAGCAGTTTCAAACTCTCAACCTTGTTTTGTTTTAAAATCAACACGATTGCTATATGAACCTATAAATCTTATATATGTACCCATTGGGCTCCAACTGCAAGTGGGATGGGTGTTCTCCCTTTCCCCCAGCAGCACACTCAGATGTTCTGATAACACACACACACACACACACACACACACACACACACACACACTTGACCATTCAAAACCACATATGACTTCACAATACAGGAAAAAAATCATTTGAAAGCAATGGATGAATGGAGATTCAAGGCCAAGGTGATGGATGGAATTGCTAACCAGATGCCTAAACAGGTAGCTGAAAAAGTGACCCCAGGGTTTATTTGTCCCCTCTTCCTTCCTCTCCTGTCAATTTTCTGTCAGCTCTAATATATGTCAAACTTTGGGGTCCTTACCTGCCTGTCATTTTCTCTCTATCCTTGAATGTACATTTTTTCAGGGTTCAGATGAGTCTAGGAATGTGAAATTTGGTAAAGGCAAATGTTGTTAGTTGTTTTTCGCTAGTTTCGGTGGGGTTTTGAAATGCACCTCTTCCCTAGGAGCCTTCTTCCCTCACATACCTCCAAGATCTTCTCTGAACTACCTTAAATCCTTCTTCTTCTGAGAAAATATAGGCAGAAGCCACTTTCCTCTCTTTCTACAAATTCTTAATACTTAGCACAGACATTGGCCCCACTCAGTAAGTACAGGGCAGATAGGTAAATGGATTGCTAATTTACAAACTCATTCTATCAGCTAGTCAGTTTTTGATCTCTGTGTATATTAGCTACTGTATTATTGTTGCAAAAGCAACCTAAGGGCAGAGTTTTAGTTCACATCTGGAGGGCTGACATTTGGAGGGCTCCCATCTGGAGGGCTCATGTCTGGAGGGCTCCCATCTGGAGGGCTCACGTCTGGAGGGCTCATGTCTGGAGGGTTAATATCTGGAGGGCTCCCATCTGGAGGACTGGCATCTGGAGGGCTCACATCTGGAAGGCTCATGTCTGGAGGGCAGACATTTGGAGGGCTGGCATCTGGAGGGCTCACATCTGGAGGGCTGACAATTAGAGGGCTGACATCTGGAGGGCTGACACCTGGAGAGCTCATGTATGGAGGGCAGACATTTGGAGGGCTGACATCTGGAGGGCTGACATCTGGAGGGCTCACAACCTATCACAGAGGGGAATACATAGCAGGAGGTGGCTCCATAGCACTGACAATAAGAGACTGGGACTCTTTACCTCCTCATATGCAAGCAGAATCAGAAGCAAGGGGACCTGCACGAGGAACAAGGCCAGCCTGTAATCTTCCTGTCTCAGCCACCAAACAACCCACTTCTTCCAGCTAAGGATTACATGACATCCCCTAGGAAAAAAAAACAGTGCTACTAACTGGGAACCAAATATTCACACACATGAGCCCACATGAGACATTTTGCACCCAAACTTGGAATACTGTGAGGTATTTGTCAAGAGTTCTGACACTGGCCAAAGAAAGAGCTCTTAGGTTCGCACTGTCATGATGGGCCTCTGTGCCAGCACACTCCAGATCGGCTGAAAGACTGCTTAAAATCACTCAAGTTGGGGCTTTGGAGAGAGCTGAGCTGGTGAGCTAGGCTTACCTTGTGAGCATGAGGACATGAGTTCAGTCCCTTGATGTCATGCTGGTATATTAGTGTGCTTACAATCTTAATGCTGGGGAGACAGAGACAGGTGGATCTCTGGATTGCTCTGGCTAGCCAGCCTAGCCTATTTGGCAAGTTCCAGGCAAGTGAAAGACTTGGTCACAAAAGCTTGGTGGTTAACACTTGAGGAACATTAGAAATGCTTCTCCAGCCTCTCTACAGGTGTACTCACACAAGGACACATATATCCCTATCACACACACACATACACACACACACAGTCTCTCTCTCTCTCTCTCTCTCTCTCTCTCTCTCTCTCTCTCACACACACACACACACACACACACACACAGAGAGAGAGAGAGAGAGAGAAAGAGAGAGAGTCACACATATACACCGACTCATACATACACATACATGGGGAGAGAGAGAGAGAGAGAGAGAGAGAGAGAGAGAGAGAGAGAGAAGAATAACCACAATGGTGATGGAAAAGAGACAATGGAACAGACACTTGATGAATCCAGAAGCATTGTACTGTGTCAGTTTCCATGTACCCCTCTGGCAGTTGGAATGTTGCATCGTGAACTGGACAATGAATTCTCTGAGAACAGGGAAGCCCGGGTTAGCTTCCAGGTGTTTTTGTAGATTTGAAACTGAATCTCACCTCCCATATCAGAATCTGTTCAGTTTACAGTGGAACAGTCCTTCCATGTAGTGGAAGGACCAGGCAGGCCTCACTATCCTGGTGACTCTGGTACATAATTTCTACCTTTTGGAAGGGAAGTCAGATATACTGTGTGATGCTGGCATGGCCTATATCATTGCAGGTATCTCTAGTATACTATTTTACTTAACTTTAATAACTAGGCAATTATTCTAGACAAGACTGAGGATTCTGGAAATGAACAGTCTTTAGCTGCTATACATGATGGTTATGGAACTTCCAAAATTGACAGCTCTGTCCTGTCAGTGGGCAGATTTGATCGGGGAAGCATGGGATGAGCTGAACTGATACAGACAGGAGTGGAGCTCATAGGATAACACAACACGTGATGAGAAGTCACTTCCATTACCTCTTTACTCTGACCTCAAGGACTCTGTAGTGGGATGGCGCAATAGGTTAGGTCCTGCCTAAGGATTTGGCATTTGAAGTTAATGGTTTGAAGGGGGAAAAAAATCTACGGTGTTGGGATATCAGGTTACCTAACAGGACAAGATCCTGGGGTGGAGGAGTCCTGAGGATCCGAAAGGCTGCCCAGGGTTTTGATTTTATCCTTGAAACTCTTTGTCCCTGATTATTTTTCTGCCAGGACTACTCCCTCTGCTGTTTTCTGTCTGGCTCTTTGGCTTTCTTGCTTTCTTTTCAGGACTCTGAGTTGCTAGGCAACTCCAGTTTGGAGCTGAAGTTCTCACTGTGGTAAGCAGCTTCCATGTAGGGCAAGGGAGTCTGATGGAGCCTGTGATTACAGGTGTCTGTGCAAAAAGGAAGACAACAGCAGCCACCTCCCTTCACTCCTCCCCACCTCCTGGGGAGAGGAAGCTGGAGTTCTGAGCAAGGGAGGCAGAGCCATGCTTGAGTGGTTTGCTGGTTCCCCATTATATCTCCCAGCCCCTCCTCCTACAGCTACAACTTCCTTGAATCTAGAAATCATATCATCCTGATGTGATGGCTCCTGCTGCCTCACTGAGTGCCCTCTGACATGGATCATCCAGTCCCTTATTATCTCCCTTGTAGTTGCGCCAGCCACCATCCTGTTAGGGACACCTAATTTGGACATGTATCCACGGCTTAACTTGAGCAAAGTATTCACAGACCCTCTAGGAAGAAGTAATATAGGACTTATAGCTGGAAGGATAGGGGCCATACAAGAACTGAGCAGAGGGGACTTGCAGAAGATAACCTGAGGGATACTTGGGCTTCAAACGCACAGTTGTAAACATGAACTTCATCTGTACCAGCTACAGCCTATGGGTGGAGCTGGAGAGCAGTAGGAAAGGAAGTACTCAGAGTCTCCAGCTTCCCAGAGCTCACAGCTTCACTAGAGAAGAGTTAGGTGACAACGAACAAATGATACAACCTCACATCACAACAGAAGTTGTTCTATCATCATCATCATCATCATCATCATCATCATCATCATCATCATCATCATCATCATCATCATCATCATCATCATCATCATCATCGAGACAGGGCCTTACTCTGTGGCCCAGACTGGTTTCAAACTTACTACATTGCATGGTCTGGCCTTGATTCCATGGCAATCACCCTGCCTCAGCCTTCTAGGAGTTAGGATCAGAGGTGTGAGGTACCACATCTGGCTTTGATGACTTTTTTGTATAGGTTTCTTTTCTCATCACTGAGGGCAAAACAGCTGATAGCAGCAACTGAGAGGAGAGGTTTATTTCTGTTTGTGATTCAGAGTTTAGAAACAATAGACCACAGCAGGGAAGGCAAGGCAGATCTGTGGCTGCAGCAGTGTGAGAGAGCCGCTTGTTCACATCTTGGTGGGCAGGAAGTAAGAAGAACAGGTGGGGACCAGAAGCAGCTATAATCTTCAAAGGTCTGCTTCTAGTGACCTACTTCCACCAGCTGGGCTCCATTGACTTACAGGTTCTGTTACCTTAAAATAGTGTCACATTTTGATGACTGAACAGTCAAAATATGCAGCTGTAGGGGAGCATTTCAATTCAAACTAAAGTAGGTTTCTGATGGAGGAGCAGCTCTGTTCGGAGATGGAAGACCCTGTATTCTCCTTTGGGAATTTCTGTGGTATGAGACTTTAAGCTCTTGAAGACTCCAAGGACCCCATTATGCATCATCCTAAACAGCCAGAAGGTGTGGCTACTGGAACTGTCCTGAATAAACCTGACAGGAGTTCTGGGGAGCACAGGGGCTTGGACCTGACCAATCAGAGCTCAGTGATGAGCTAAGGAGAAACCCAGAATCTCAGCACAGCCAATTAGACATTTACTTTGTGCCGGGGAAGTTTTTATGATGCTACGTGAGCCTAGCTGCTAGCCTGGGAGCCTGGCACTGCCTGGGCATTCTGAGCTGTCCTTGAGAAGAGTACAGGTAGCCTGAAGAAGTCAGAGCCAGGCAGAGAAAAACATCTAGCTGGGCATGGGCCAGAATGCCTTTCCATGTTTAGATTTCATAAGTCAATATCCCTGCTTTATATATTTTTATTCTTTTATTGATATTTATGTATTTTGAATACTTAAGCCAGTGCTACACGGTCTGTGTATGTTTCCTGAAATTATCATGCAGGAAATGTAATTCCTCCTGTGACAAAGTTCTCATGTGGAACCTTTAAGCAGTGCTTAAAGCTGCTTTTGGGGGAGTGGATCATTTATCCCAGAAGCAGGTGGTGGGGGATCCGGGTAGGGGAATGACTTCAGCTCTCTTTTCCCCATCACATATAAACATGTGAGTGAATTTGGCTCTTTTACTTCTTCATGGGATGATGCAACAAGAGAGGCCTCACCATGCATAGACTCCTCAGCCATGGACTTCTCATGTCTATTTTTTTTCCAATAAATGACCTGGTCTCAGGTGTCCTGTCATAGCAGCAAGAATGTTATGAGACAGCCATTTTACATGGGCTTTTCCTGCTTAGGTTAGAATGTCTCTGTCACTTTCTCCTCCTCCAGATTCCGAGTGTTCATGGCTGACCTCCAGATGGAGGACTCAGTGCTTTGACTAAGCTCTTGTTAGTCAGACCTCCATGTAGCAGGCAGGGAGTCACCCTCTTCCCTTTTCTTCTTGTCAAAACAGATTTGCCTTGCAGTTTGTCTTTTCTGGGCTCTGCCCTCTGCCAGCAACCAAGTTACGTCAGGGTACTGATGGCTAAAAATTGCCCTGGACATCAACAATGCTGTGTGGTACCTGGACATTTGGACTTCAGTCCTTCACCATAGTCCCTCTTCCCAGGCACCCAGTGGAGGAAGCTTAGGAACTGCAGCTGGCTGTTGAAGAGATGAATGACGTCAAGATTCTCCTTCTAGTCACCAAGGTTTCTTGGCTGCGTGTTCTGTCACTCTGCCTGTGTTCATGGCCAAGGGCCAGCTCTCCTGGCTCATAGTGAAGTTCTGGGCCTCTACCACTGGGAAGAGGTCATGTCCTTCCCACAGAAGGTAGGGAAAGGTTTTGATAGGAGAGCATCAAATGGACCACTGTGTCCTGCATTGTCCTTGACTCCAGAGGCACCTTCTAGAACTTCTCTCTTCTCATTTGCAAAATAGAGATGCCTCCTGAGCTAATCTGCTAGTGCCTGACCCCCATCCCCCCACATGGCACTGTGGGTGAGTGTCTGATTCTGAGTGATCTCAGGTCTTCCATGCTGTGGGGGTGACAGTGAACTGGGGGAATGTGATGCTTTTCACAGTGCACGGTAGGAAAATGTCAGAGGTATTTTCTGCTTCAGCTTGATGGAGGTCATACTGTAGCTTTCTTTGGATTTCCCATAATTCATGATCATTTGACACCAGTGACATTTACAATGCCACCTCAATTTGAACCCAATAAGATTCAGTTTCATATCTGGGGTGCACCACAGGAAAGACGGTGGCATAAATGCCTTAGGCTCCCTAGGTCTGCAGCAACACAGGTTGGTGTTAACATCACCTTGTCACCTTCTCTCTCTGCACAATCATTACATCTTGCAAAGAAGCAGCCAGAGATAAAAAGACCTGGGCTAAACATCAAGCACAGTGGAAGCATTGCATTTTCTGAGTCAACAACGTCTAACAGATGTAGTTGCAATTTTCATGTAGAAAGCTCTCTTCGGATGCAATGTTAGTGATCCCCACATCCGTTGCATCATAGCTGATACAAATTGATATGAAGGCATGCCCAGTGGATTAGAGTGACTAACAGAAGTATCTTAATCAAGGTTCATTTGACAACCAGAAAAAAAAAATCTACCAGGAAAAAAGTGTTTAATTTTGCAAATGCACTCAGCAAGAGAGTGTTAGTCTGCTGCCACACCCAGGGGAACAGATGCTGCAAAGTACTTGCCCCAACCACAGGAAGGAAGTGGGGGCTCAGAAAGAGGAACTATCCACTTAGCCCCACATGGCAAGCCAGGGGACAGACGTGCAGTCTGCTGGCTGAGCAAGAGACTTGCTTCCTGAGCCTTCTTGGCTTGTTCTGGCCCTGGTTGCTTCGAGGTTTGAGTCAGAAATGAAGCAAATGCTTAGGCAAGGAAAAAAATGTTTTGCCAGCTTGCTCCATAGGGAAGGAGAGTCTGTGAGATGATATGAAGCTGAAAATAGAGTGGTTCAGAGTAGAATCTATCAGACTAGGTCGTGGCAGTATGGGGACCTACTCCAGGAAGATGGAAACTGAAGGGAATGGGACATCGCAAGTCATAGCATAAATGAACCTAGAGGCTCTGGGCAGGGACTCAGAAGAAGTGTCACAGAAAAAAGGTCCCCCTGGAAAGCCTCATTTAGCGGTGCTTGCCTGTTGGGGTCTGTGAACCCCCTGACACAGTCCAGACCTTGAACAAAGGCCAAAGATTTATCCAGAAACAGCAAGCCCTGTACAAAGATGATCCTGGATTTAGAACAGAAGAAAGGTACTTTGAGGGAGTTCAAACAACGGGCACATGCTCCCTGACGGCTGCTTGCTGGATATTTTGAGAGGCGACTAGGGCATATTTCCCCTCTCTGCTTCTCCCAGGGGCCTTTCCCAGCATGGCTCCTACCCATTAGTATATTCCAGAGCTTTGGAGCTTGAAAGTCTTAATATGAAAATTCCTGCAGTGATGGGAACAAGTCTCTCCCAGTTGGGGCTTGCTAAGGCCATTATCCTGATGATGTTAATAGAGATGATTAATTAGAACCAGTGATGGAGACAGTGAAAGGAAATAGGCCAATCTGATTAGGTGCTGAAAGGTGGGGTATATAGGCTCATATAAAGACAGTGGCAGACAGCTTGATTTTAGATATCTAGGGAGTTAAGTAACCCTGACTCTGTCTTACCTAGAAAAGATGGGCAAAAATAAAAATTGAAATAATTTACCTATGAGAAAAAGGGAAAAAAACCAAAACTTTTGCCTGTGGTTAGTGCTTGCCAGGCAAAATGCTTGGCATGGAGCATACCAATCATGGTGTCTCTGACTTTTGATGGGTTATATCAAACCAGTGCGTGAGGATATCCCAACATATGTTCTCATGTGATCCACAGGTGGATGACCTGTAATGATGGATGAACAAGCAAAGGAGCTGATCATCATCTTTGACTGGAGCAGTGTTTAGAGGATGGATGGGAAAGGCAATCATCAATGTCTTCTTCAGGATCAGAGACAACTCTACTGCCCAGAAGAACATTCAAGAAAAGCAATGCCTAGCATAGGTCTGGCTTCTACCCTACTTCTCCCCTGGAACCAGTCTTGCCTCCTCTGGTCACTGGGTCTAGCTGAAGGTAAAAGGACTAAGCTAAAGAGATCTTTTAATCCAGAGGATTCTGGATCATGACCTCGGACCTCCCCCTACCCCAATAGTGCCATGTTGCTATTGATTCTGCCTCACAGTAAGCCAATGCATCCTCTCCAGGGGACTTTCCTTGTAAAGAAATAGCCTCAAGAGGACTCTGTTCAGTCCACAAAGACATCTGAAATGATGGGTTAGCATATAGCAGGATCTTTTCTCTTCAAGTCACCACATAGGTGGCACCTACGTTAGGGCCACGAGAATCGTATCTGAACTAGGATCGGTTTGCTTTTGCACGTCAAAGTTCTGATGATCCTCATTTATTGGGGGCCTGAGGATAGCAGTGGTGGCTACTTCTTACAAAAAATACAGCAAGCCTAGGTCCTCTTGATTTATCAGCTTTCTTTTTATAGTTAATAAAAATTTCATGCTCACAAACAAGAGGCGCATTTGAAAAGAATTGTGTGGAAGGAAACACAAAGTTCAGAAGAAGCATAAAAAGGATTTGCTTTGCTGATTCTCTTCATCAAGAAGTTATTGACAAAGACTCAGCAGTGTGCACAAGTCTGAACTAAGAAATTGAAGGAAGATTAATGTCCCCCACTGGTCTAGTCATCTATACAACAAGTGTACATGGATTAGTTTTGTAGAAGAGATTGAGGACTAAATGTATTCCAAATAAGAAAGATATAAGAAAGATAAACAAAAATGGAAGGATAATTCTCATTTGTCAATGGCTGTGTATTAAATCACTTTAGAACTTAAAGTCTTAAAATTAAGCAATTACTTATTATAATATTTGAAAGATTAAGTTCAGTGAGGTAGTTTTTGTTCAGGTATCTCACAAAAGTATCTCCCCTCCTTTCCCTCCCTTCTTTTTTTGCCTCCCTTTCCCTCTTTTTCCTTCCCTCCCCCCCCCCCGCTTCTCTTTTCTCCCCTCCTGTTCCCCTTTCCTTTTCTCTACTCCTCTCCCTCCCCCTTTCTTCTTTCTCTCCTTCCCATTCTTCCTCTCCTATTATCTCATTTTGCACAAAGCCAGGGATGACTTAGCCCAGAACTCACTAATGCAGCACAGTTTGTCTCAAACTCATGTTAGTCCCCCCACTTCAGCCTCCTGACTATGGCTTCCTGACTATTGGGATTGCATCTGTGCCTAACTCTCAATGGCTTTGCTATTTACACATTGCTAGTTAGTTTCTGGCTCTTGACAAGAATTTCAGTACAGAATCTTAGATAGAACATCCACCTATGGGCAGCTCACATAGCCTGGGCTTCCTTACACTAAGGCAGCTAGGATCCAAGAAAGAGTATCCTAGGGGAGCTGGAGGAATGTTCTACCTGCTTTCAGGTACCAGCCACCAAAGTCGCATATTAATAATAGAATCATTTCTTCTGTTTCAAGCCCAGAGGATATATGTCCTGCCCTTTTATAGGAGAAATGCTAATGTTAGGAATAGTGTGTGGGATGCAGTAACTTGTTGCAATTATTTGAGAAATATAATATGCTGCAAGTGAGGTAAATCAAATCTAGCCATTACTGGGCCTTGAATGAAATTTTACTGAGGAATGAATGCTTCTGGACCCGAGATAATTATGTAGCAATACAGGGAAGCCACTGAGCAAATGGGTGACTACAACAGGGATATGAATGGAGACGGGTGTGAAGAATGAGCTGTTTAATGAGGTCTGGAGTAGTCAAAGAACACTTTGTGGAAGAACTAGGACCTTGAATTGATTTATGAAGTCTGGCTAGGGTCCATTCAGTTATGTTTAACTTATATTAATCTCTACCCCTAGAAAAAATAATAAAACTTGTACTTAACGTTTCAGTGTACAGTATATATTCTCTCCCTGGTTTCTTCCTCTCAGGAATGTAGTAATTATAAATTCAGAATCTCTCTATTTTATTTATAATATCGTGGAAATATTTTCCTTAATGATAAACTATTCCTTTCAATATAGTTGAATTACTGCACATAGCATCATGTTGTGTAAATACACTATCATTTATTTTCAACCATATCGTTGGGAGCTTATGGTGGTTCATGATTCTTCTGTTGCAAAAACATCATGATGAAAAGATCGCAACTCTCATCAATGGCTATTCTCCTAAGATGAATTTGTAAGGTTAGATGGTCAGTTAGATGCTGCCTACGTTTTCAGAGCTCTTTATGCATCTTGGCATAGAGGCTTCCAGAGCACATATGCTAATTGGTTCCTGCTGGGGTGAGGGACTCTTGTTCATTTGCATGATTGACAGTATTGATTGTTTCCACAAAAGAAGGGTTCCTGTTTGATAGAACAAAGGAGGGCTTTGCTCTGGTTTGACACAATAATTTGAAAGGTGGTTCTCCTTAAATATTTCTCTCAGATTTGTGAATTTCCCCATCCCCCATGATTTATTACTTTAAACTCATTGTTTATTTTCTTCTATCAATATCATTCACTTATCAATTAGTAACAGTTTCTAGCAAATTATTGACCTTTTGTTTAGTGTATATGGTTCCAAAGTCCCTCCCCAATTTGATTTTTTTGGGGGGGGGTTGTTTGTTTGTTTGGTGTGTTTTGCTTTGTTTATGTTATATTTATAGATGCAGGGAGTTTTTGCATTTATTAGTCAAATGCATTAATATTTTTAAATTATGCATTTTGTTTTTCTCTTGTGCCTGAGAGGCCTCAGACATAATGCTAATGCATAATTTTACCTTGTAATTTTTTTGTGTTTCTATACACATAATGCACACACGTATGTATTTAAATATAAACAATTTGATTCTTGCATTAAACTTGGACTGGGTCTTAAGGCACACCTTGAATGCAGGTCTCATAAAGACTGTTTTCCAAGTATTGTCCCTGCTAGTGGGTGAGGATTTAGTTTGGTGGATGGCAGGTTGGCCTGCTGAATGTCACCTGTACACATGTCCAACATGAGAGGAATTTGGTGAAGACTGAGGGCTCCTTGTAATGGTTAGAGGTGGCAGAGCTCCAGTGTGACTCCCTGGCACTCTGGTTGCCTGGGAGCCCTGGAGCCAGGAGAAGGGAGGTACACTTTCAGATCTGGCAGCGGGGAAATTGTCTTTTCTATTCTTTAGTATCTCTTGAGGGCTCGTTAGGAGCCAGGCAGTCCTGGAGAAGGACCTGATAGATCATTTAATTTTCATCACTGCCTATGAGGGATATACTAAAGTCATTTTTATTTTATAGATGAGGTGGCCGAGGCTGAGTAAGTGGTAGGGTTGGGATTGAGTCCAAATCTGGCTATTTCCAGGGATCTGTTTTCAACCATGATTCATATTCATCTCCTACTATGATTACAGTAATAATTTTAGTAAGTTAATCTAGAAACATTGAATAGGTGAGAAGGAAAGGAAGAGATTGGGGTCTGACATTTCTCAAGTACTGAGAGACTAAGGGATGAAGGCTTGGTCTGAAGTGATGGTTGGGAAACAGGCCATGAGATGCTGACAGGAGAGACTTGGGGTTCATGTGGCAGAAGGGAAGTCAGTTGAGTCTCATGTGCCTTTATCTTCTGTCTATCTCTAAACAGCAGCTGGTTCTCTGAGACTTCGCTTTTGGTCTTCATTAGGACATTTTGGATTTCCCAAGGGCCAGGCATTCTAAGAAAGAAATTGAGACTAGGACCAATATTCTGGATCGTTGAAGGAAGCCAGCATGATTAAGATCTCTCTGTGAGGGCTGAAGATGTGCGGATTCATGGGTATATATGAATTAAGTACCAACTATGAGGGGCCTGAAGACACATCAAAAGAGAGCCCTTCCCTCACAGAAACTGAGGGTGAATGAAGCAACAACATATGTACATAAATACACAGAATGGAAAGGAGGCCCAGGCATGAGTTATAGGGAGTTTAGGGTAGAGAGGGTGATCCCTGGTAGGGCGGGGTAGGAGATACAGTCATGAACTCTTCATAAGCAGCTTCTAAAGTCAATGCTGGATTTTCTAGCAGGAATTGATAAGAATCCCACAGCAGAAGAACTTTACCTCTTGGTTTCAGTTCACAGCCTGCCCTATTCCAGGCCTGCCTTACTTCTTTGCCATTTGGCCCTCCTTTCCTCATCCCCTGAGTCAGTTTCCTCTTCAATCAAAATCTTATCTAGCTGTGATTACAGTAATAGAGCAAGCTCTGTTGTTTTCCTTCTTCATGCATCTAAGATGTTCTAAGAAAGAGAACAAAAGCAGACAAGAAATAAACTCCAGCTCACCACACAGAACATGCATTTTTATCAAAAGAATTAGAGAGAGGATAAGGCTTTCATTCTCCACCCAGGCATGAACTGAAATTCTACTTCTATTTCATGGTCCTCTCCAATACCTCATGCCTCACATACCATCTCTAGCCCTTACGTTTATAACCCTAATTTGGACCCATGGTTCTTGGTAACTGAACAATCAAAAGTGGGCTGAGTTCCATCAAGAACACCCAGAAAAAAATGTCTGTGGAGAATCTCTCTGCTTTATCAGACAAACACATTGAGAGGAAGAGGCCCTAATTGCTTGAGAGCTCCTGGGTTTTAATCCAAGCCCTGTGGATTCCTACTTGCCAACTCCAGGCTATGTGAACTTGGAGAAGTTCCTGGATTTGTCTAAGTACTTGTTCATTAGCCTGTAAAGGGGGATGGATAATAGTAGTTACCAGTGATGATATGGAAGCTTCCACTAGGCTGTGTATGAGTGGGATTTATGCAGAATGAGGGCAGCTATCAGTCCTGGCTGGATGCAGTTCAGCATATCTCACTGAGTTTTAATAGTGCAGGAATATTTCCCTTCAGGTTGGAAGTCATTCATTCCTTTCATTTGCTCCATTATTATTTCAAGGGAGAGCCTGGAAAGGGCCTTTCCCATTTTGTTGCAGGATGACTGGATTCTGATGAGTATGCCTTCTACACTAGCATTTGAAAGCCCCCTCTCTGAGTTTGACAAGTGTCTCGGGCTTGAAGACTGCAAATCTGAAATGCTGCAAAGTGGCATATTTTTTTCTCATCTACCTACACGCAACCCATAGACCACATGCTAGCTTGACTTGCCTGTTTCCATTCTCAGACTGTGAGCTTCGTGAGATGGGCATGGCCCTGCCTAGTGCACAGACTTCTACATTTCCATAGAAGTTGGACATAGAGCCTGGTGCATGGTAGACATTCATAGAATGTTTATCAAATGGAAGCCTGACATGGTGGTTTATGCCTGTTATCCCAGCATTCCAGAGGCTGAGTTAGGAAGATAGCCTGCAAGCTGAGGCCAAACTGAGTGGCAGAGTAGTCAGCCTGTACTGATGTGAGACTTTGCCTCAAAAACTAAGGTAATAATAATAAGGGTAATCATTTTATCGAATGGACAGTATTATGGTTTATTCCTACCCATGGATTGATGGCAAATGTATTGGATGGTCCTCTTTTTTTTTTTAACTTACTCAAAATATCCTAAATTGGAATCTTTTACTTCAGGCTTATTAACAGAGATTCAGAAAGGTTAACCACCTCACTAAAGTCAAGCCATTAAGAAGTAGCCATTTCTCTTCTCCATTCCCACCTGCATTTACTCTTTAATACCCTGGATCTTGTTTTGACTATACCACTTATTGTTGATAGGGCACAGGACAAACCAGATACTTTAAAAGAATCATGATCACTTGCAGTGAGAGAATGCTGTGTTTCCTTGAGAATGTATTAATATTTTCTGGATATTCACAATCCTACAAAAATAAGTGACTCATCGTGGTATTGTTTTGATGAAGGCTGAAAATGGCTTATCTATTTTTATCACTGAACGATGGTAACTAATAATATCAGGTGCTCTTTTCTGCTCAGAAGAGAGAAATGTTCTGCAGGTCATGTGGACTGAGGAGTATCTGTAGCGGGAAGGTTGTGCCCTGGCAGAACCAGGATAGACACTGGCCAGTCACCTCATGCACCTTGCCCCAAAGATGGATGTTTTAAGTCACATCAGCATTGTCTGTTAGGAGCCCTTTCAGCAACTTCCATAAGCTCTGTCTATTTTATAATTGTTCTCAATTTCTTTTGAATGTAGCTCCTTCTCCAGGTAAACTCCATGTTTTCTTTCCTGCTGCATTTCTATTGTTTTCTTAAAAAGTAATTAACATATATAATATTAGGTTGCATAAGACATTTTCAGAGAAACTTGTTTTTTGCTAATTCTTCCCCCTTCCCTCCCACACTCTCATCTCCACCCCGGGTACCATTTGTACCAAAGTAGTCCCACTCTGAAACAGCTCAGATTCTATCTCAACATTCCCAGAGATTCATAAGTTATTATTACAATATGGTACTCAGTCTTTTAGTTTTTGAAAAAAATATGAATGGATATATGTAAGCGGTGCACATACATGCTTGCAAGCACTCACACATACATATAAAATAAAAACAAAATCATTCTTAAAATATAAATGAATAAATTAATGAATGAGAAAACATGTGGCTTTGGAGGGATATTTAAAATTTACTCAAGTATGTACGGGGGACCAAGGAAGAAAAGAAGGCAGCTGGGGGTATTGCCTGATCGTTAGCACATGTGTCTGAGCTTGGGAACCTGAGCTAGAAAACTTGGTCTTACTGCTTACCAACTGTGAGATGCTGGGTGTCCTTTGCGAAGCCTTGCCTTTAAAATGATAGCCATGATGATACTATCTCCATCACTTGCCCATGGCTATATAACAAACCATCTCATTACCCAGTGGCAGAAAACAGCCACCATATTGACTGTTCTTGAGTCTTTGAAGTGGTTGCCATGGTGATACCACACCTTTGTCACCTAACTATGGCTATGTCACAAACCATTTCAATACTCATTCATAGGAAACAATTGCTATTTTGACTGCTCTTGAAGCTGCCCATGAATGTGTCTGATCTAGGCAGGATGCTAATATCTCATGTGGTTTTTTTCTCCAGGACCAGTGAGTCAGCCTTGACACATTCTTCTCATGAGGATGACAAAGGTTAAGAAGCCAAGAGGAGAAGTACACAGGTCCTCCTAGTACACAGGTGGAAACCTGATGCTTAGCTTGCCACTGATATAACATTGGCCACACTCAAAAGGAGGAGGTGAGAAACAGTACATTTCACTCGCCATGGGTCATTTCCGCTGACCACGGAACACTTTCACTCACCATGGAGCTCCCTCACTCATGATGGGGACACTCTGACTGGGAACACCCTCACTCACCATAGGGTATTCTCATTCACCACAGGGTGCTGACATTTACCAAAATTCACCCTCTCTCACCATAACATGCTGTCACTCACCACGGGGCACTAGCACTCACTGTGGGGCATCCTTACAATACCTTCATTTAACATAGACGCAGTCTAACTCAACATAGGGAAGCATCACTCGCTATGGGCCACTCATACTCATTGCTCACCATAGGGTACCTTCACTCACAGTGGGGAACTCCCACTCACTGTCATGTATCCTCACTTACCACGCAGCACCCTTGTTTACCATAAGGGCCACCCCTACTCATTTTGGGACACCTTAGGATATGACTGCTGTAGAAGAGATGGAGAAGAAAATTAGCTGTAGTAATGCATCCTAACATATCCCTTACTAAAGTATTTGAAACAGGTAAAGATGTATTATTCCTTGTTAAGTTTGTAGAAGGCATTGATACATTGTGGGGCAGCTGAGTAGCAGGGTTAAATAGGTGGCCAGTGGCCTCCTTCATGAAGTAAGAATAATTTTGAAAGGAGGTAACAGAATGTACCAACCAGACACTGGGTAAGAGGGAACATCCTAGTCCAGGGAGAGCTCAGAACGAAGACCCTCATAAAGTCTCATGGAGTGTAGTTTAGGAGCAGGGAGGAGGATAATGTTCCTGGAGATATCAATGAGTTGAGATGGAAGACGATGTGCAACAGGTAGCTTTCCATGTAGGACATTGGAGGAGTATAGTGATTTGGATGACAATAGCCGCATTTATAGTTGAATGCTTTGTCCCCAGCTGGTGAAACTGTTTAGGAAGAATTAGATGACATGGTCTTGTTAAAATAGGTGTGGTCTTGTCACTGGGGTTAGGCTTTGAGGTTTAAGAAGTTCAGGGCAGGCCCAGTCTCTTTCTCTGCCTACAGCTTGTGGATGAGATGTAAGCTCTCAGCTACTTCTCCAACACCATGCCTGCCTGCCTGCCTGCCTGCTGCCTGCCTGCCTGCTGCCTGCCTGCCTGCCTGCCTGCTGCCATGCTCTTTTCCATGATAATAATGGAACAACCCTCTGAAACTGTGAGCAATTAAATGCTTCCTTTTATAAGTTGCTTTGGCCATGGTGTTTCATCAAAGAAATAGAAGAGTAAAACCTAGGGCTTGCGTTTAATTCTAGTGAAAGGGAAAGCTGCTGGAAGGTTTCAAACATGCACATGACATGATTTTAAACTGAAGGAAAAGAAGGATGTTTCAAAGCATCTCTGCAGCCCATGTTATGAATACCTCCAAGGAGGCAAAGAAGGCTGTGAACGAAGTTCAGAAAGGAGCATGTATCAGTTGGACTTGGGAGCTGATTGCAGATGTCCAGAGCATAGAAAATTTGGGTATGATCATATGCTCATTCAGTCCCAGGCCAGGTGGATTGGTGCGCTCCCATTAGTTCAGGCACACTATCTCAGTAGGTGGACCAGCCCCCCCTCACGGTCCTAACTTCCTAACTCATCTTCTCCCACCTTCTGCTCTTCACCTGCACCTTGGGGGCTCAATCCATTGCTCTGATGTGAATGTGGGTCTCTGTCTCTATCTCCATCCATCGGATGAAATTTCTATAATGGTAATCAAGATAATCATCAATGTGACTATGGTACAAGGCTAGTTCTGGCACCCTCTCCT
>PVIU01012231.1:0-60957 GCA_004026605.1 Ondatra zibethicus
AAAAAAAAAAACAGTAATGCTGTTGTTGTTGATGATGATGATAATTTGTAGGAAGATGTAATTAAAATACTCAAATTTATAAATTCAGGATTAATAGTTTGAGAATGATAAGAACCATCGTAATGGAAAAAGTCTGAAGAAAGAACAGAAACAAATTAAAACAATATTGGAGTTGGTTTTAATCAAAAAATATAAACTCACTTATAAATTATTTCCTTAGTTGAGTGCCAATTGCAAAGGTTGCTTCCTATGCTTTAAATGACCCATTGCATGCTTTGTTTCCCAGCCTCTTCTCCCTCCTTCTGCTCCTGCTCTTTATCCCCATACCCCACCATTTCTTTCTTCTCCTCCTTATCAATCTTTCTCTTTCCCTTCCTAATTCTCTACATGCCATCTGACTTTCATTTGGTGGGCCTCCAAAGAACCACCCCTTAACCATTTTGTAACAAAAATGCAAATATGACTTTCACAATACCATGTGGTTAGTAAGTTTTTCATTTATTTGTCAGTTATTTGTTCAGCATCTTATTCTCACTGGATGATAATTTCTTAGATGGTAAAATCTGTTTATTCTTACTCTCAGTGAAATCAAAGATGTAATGAATGCATATATCATGTCTTCAATAATTAATCACAGTTAAAGAAAATTACACAGCTAGAAAAACTTATTTTATGCTTTAAGATTTCTCTAGTATTTCTATTAATGGAAATAACATTGACATCTAGGGACTTTTGAGTCATAAAAATTGTAAACTATTGATTTAATAAGCCTGTAACAATTACAATGCATCTCACCTGTTACTTGTGGTATATTATAACTATGTGCAATTGTAATTGTATAGCAGATGTTTTACACACACTGAAACTTCTCTTTTGTATGTTAATTCATTAATATCAGAAAGAGCAAAAAGGGGCAATGTATTATCTTTAGAGATGTAAAACATTGTACCATGGGGATTGTTCTCTGTATCATCCATAGGCACTGTAATTGCTTCAATCAAGCAATCTGGGGTAATTGGGTACTGAAAACGCTTTTAAATATCTATACTGAATTTTAAAAAATAGTAATCAATTGTTATCAGTTTGATAAAAGAGTATTTTATTTTCATTTGTCTCAATTATTTCTGTATTCATTATTTTAAAAATACTTATGTTTGCTTCTTAAAATTATTGTTTATATTTATTTTAAAGTACTTGTACTTGAAAACTGGCAGAAATATCAGGCCTTGAAATTTCTTACTATCTTTAATTTGCAATAATTTAATCATTATAATACCATCAGATCCCCAAACTCTTGTAAAGATCTAAAAGTTTGAAATCCTAGAATGTCATACAGGAAGGAAGCTAGCCTTAATATTATCTGTCATATATAGCAACTTCCTATCAAGGTGAATTTAAGGCAATGCTAGAGGTATGTTATTTTAAATATCACTAAAGGTTAACACTATTGTGGAATATAGTTGTATAGCATGCATTATTAACTCTGAGAATTCCCAAAACGCCCACATTAATATTTTTGAGTAAGTATTTGGAATATTATCAGATATGGCCATTGTGTGTGACTTTTAGCTATACATATCTAGTTATAATCCTTTCTTTCCCAGTGGGGAATGGTCCATATTGCTACTAAGGAATGTCATCTGTTTCTTCCCTGCAGAAGGGATTGCTACTGTTCTTTTCCACTGGAATTTTTTCTTCTACTTTCAGTTTTCATTTTCAACTCATGCTGCAAAAAGGTTTTCAAATTTTCTAGAAGCTCCTACAAATGATTATTCTTAGTGTCCTCAACGGGATAGATAGTGGCCACACTTCTAAATGTTTGTGCACTCCATTAAAAGGTCTTAATCTTGAAGTTTAGTAGAGCCACCTATTTGAGATGCTCTTTCATGAAAGATATCTTTAATCATTATAGCAATGTGCTGTTTGGGGAGACTGGAAATACCATATACGTAATACATTACAAAATAAACATTTACCTTTGTAACACAAAGACTATTTTTCTATCTTTTCTGTATTTAACTGAAAAAAATTAAACTGATACTTTTAAAAAATACTGATATCTTTTTATCCACATCCCAGTAACCATATTGAGTAACTCACACTCTTCTGTAATTACAGCACCAGGGTATACAGCATCTACTTCTGCCTCTACTGTCATAGGCAATATGTGCACATATTCATGCATATATAAATAATCAGGTGTATGTCAGGAAAGACCAGAATTTTTGACAAAAAAAAAAAAACACTGAATGCTGTGAGCAGACTTTAATTGACCATTCTTATGGTATTTTTGAATATAAGATGGTAGAGAGAAATGCAATGGAGGCCTAGATCATGGAATTTCAGAAGAGACCAATGACATTGTTAGGATATTCATAAATACTGTGATGTTTAATCTTGGCTGTCAACTTGACTACATCTAAATCTTAGACACTTCAATGAGGAATTCATTATTTTTTCTTTTTTTTCCTGAGACAGGGTTTCTCTGAATAACACTCCTATTTGTCCTGGAACTAGCTCTTGTAGGCCAGGCTGGCCTCTAACTCACAGAAATCTATCTTCCTGTGCCTTCTGAGTGCTGGGATTAAAGGTGTGTGCCACCACCATCCGGATCATTGAGCAATTATTAATCAGGTTATTTGAAACTTGCCCTCTCACTACAGATCAGATTGTCTATCCTGTTGCTGAGGGCAATATTAAATACACCTTCATCAGGATTACAGTATAAACAGAAAAACAACAACTCTCCAGTCATACTCCATGACTCCATACATTGGGACTCTTGAGACATCTAGCTTGGTGTACTAAACAACTATTGAATTATTTCTTTCCCTTGGTATGACAGCCATTGTTGGACTGCTTGGACCAGTATCATACAGTCTAATAAGTATACTTTAAAAACAACAATAATAACAATAAATCATAAAAATTACCAGTGTAACTTCCACTGTAGCCAGCAGACAAGGAAGGCCCACCTGCCCACCTGACATTTGCCATAGTCAGCAGGCAAGGAAGGTCCAAGTACCTGACCTCAACCAGGGCCAGCATGAGCAGACCTGACTTCCAGGATCCCTGAGTAACCCCTGTAATGATTGGAACTGTGACCCTAACTCCACCATGAGGAGACAACCATCTGAAACTTCAATCCACTGGCACCTGGAGGAGTAGCCACTGAAGACACAGACACTACTGCACCAATTGGAGGAAAAGATGGGTAGACAGCAAGGTAAGAACACACTCAACAACACAAAGAGCATCACAGTTCCACCAAAAACTTATAGCTCTACAACAGCAACACTTTAAACAGAAGAAAAGCACCTAAAAATAACTTTAGAAAAATGTTTGAGGCTGTTGAAGAGGAAATAAAAAATTTCTTCAAATAAGTAGAGAAAAATACAAACAAAAAATTAGAAGAAATCAACAAATCCCTTAGAGAAAACCAAGAAACAGCAATCAAACAGGTGAAAGAAACAATTCAGAAATTGAAAAACCAAAATATAAACAATAAAGAAAACAGAAAATGGAGGAATTCTTGAAATGGACAATAAGAGTAAACAATCACGAGCCACAAATGCAAGCACAAACAGCAGAGTACAAGAGACAGAAGAGAGACTCTCATGTGTTGAAGATACTATAGAGAACATAGATTCAACAGTCAAAGAAAACATTATATCTAACAAAAGCTTAACAGAAAATACCCATGAAAAGATAATATGAAAAGACCAAACTTAAGAATAATAGGAATAGAAGAATGAAAGGAAGTCCAACTCAAGGCATAGATATATATATGCAGTAAAATCATAAAAGAAAACTTTCCCAATCTAAACAAGGACACACCTATGAAGGTATAAGAATCTTAATAACAAATAGTCTGGATAAAAAAAAAAGAAACAAAACTTCCCTTACCACATAGAAATCAAAGCACTGTTAAACATGACAAATAAAGAAAGAATATTAAGAGATGGAAAGGGAAAAGGCAAGTAACATATAAAGACCTACCAACTAGAACTGCACCCAACTTCTTAGTGGAAACAATAAAAGTCATAAAGACTTTATCAAATGTTATGCCGACTGTGGATACCAGCCCACACAACTATACTTAGCAAAACTTTCAATTATCACAGATGGAGAATACAAGATATTACATGACAGAAACAGATTTGAACAATACCTAGGCACAAATCCAGTGCTATATGAAGTACTAGAAGGAAAATTCCAACCTAAGAAAATCAGCCACACCCATAAAAACGCACAGGTAATAGATTACCTCAAGCAGCATATCCCAAAGAAGGGAAAAATAACCACACAATAAAATCACCACCATCACCAACAACAACAAAAAACCTAAAAAGACAGGAACTAGCAATCAATGGTCATTAATATCTCTTAATATTAATGGACTGTACTCACCAATAAAAAGACACAGGCTAATAGATTCAGTTCAAAAGCAGAATCCATCTTTCTGCTGAATGCAAAAAACACTCCTCAACCTCAAAGACAGACATTACCTCAGAGTAAAGGGTTGGGAAAAAAAAATCTTCCAATCAAATGTACCTAAGAAACAAACTGGTATATCCATCATAATATCATATACAAAAAATGGGCCTCAAACTAAAATAAATTTAAAAAGATAAGAAAGGACATTTCATATTTGTCTCAGGAAAAATATATAAAGAGAAGTCTCAATTCTGAATATCTATGCCCCAAATACAAGGGCACCCTCCGATATAAAAGAAACATTACCAAAGTTGAAATCCCACATTAAATCCCACAAAATAATAGTGCAAAACCTTAACACCCCACTTTCACCACTGGACAAGTCTACCAGACAGAAACTTAACAGAGAAACAAGGGAAATATCCGATGTTATGACTTAAATGGATTTAACAGAAATCTATAGAATAGTCTATCCAAACATAAAAGAATATACCTTCTACTCAGCCCCCCATGGATCCTCCTCAAAAATTGACCACATATTGAGTAACAAAGCATACCTCAACAAATAAAAATATTGGAATAACCCTATGTATCTTATCAGATCACGATGACTTGAATTTAGAATTCAACACTAACACTAACTTCAGAAAAGCCCACAAACACATGAGAATTAAGCAATGCTCACCCAAACATCAATAGGCCAAGGAAGAAATAAAGAAAAAAATAAAACTTCCTAAAATTCAATGAAAACGACCACACAACATACACAAAGTTATGGGACACAGTGAAAGCACTGTTAAGAGGAGAGTTCATAGCATTAAATGCCTACATAAAGAAGCTGAAAAATACCACACTAGCCAGAATGCCCAAAAATTCTAGAAAAATAAAGAAGCAAACAAAACATGGAGGACTAGATAACAGGAAATAATTAAACTGAGAGCTGCAATCAACAATATAGAAACAAGACAAAAACTAAAACAATCCAAAGAATCAATGAGAGAAAGAATTGGTTCTTCAAGAAAATTAACAAAAGAGACAAACCTTTATCCAAACTAACCAAAAGGCAGAGAGAGAGCATCCAAATTAACAAAATCAGAAATGAAAAGTGGACATAACCATAGACATGAAGGAAATCCAGAGAATCATCAGATCATACTTCAAAAACTTGTACTCCACAAATTGGAAAACGTAAAGGAAAAGGACAATTTTCTGGATAAATATCACTTACAAAATTAAATCAAGACCAGATAAGCAAATTAAATTACCTATAACAACAAAGGAAATAGAAACAGTCATCAAAAGCCTTTCAACCAAAAAAAAAAAAAAAAAAAAAAAAAAAAAAAAAAAAAAAAAAAAAAAAAAAAAAAAAAAAAAAAAAAAAAAAAAAAAAAAAAAAAAAAAAAAAAAAAAAAAAAAAAAAAAAAAAAAACAGGACCAGATAGTTTCAGCACAGAATTCTACAAGATTTTCAAAAAAGAACTGATACCAATAAACTTTAAATTATTTCACACAATAGAAACAGTAGGAACATTGTCAAACTCTTACAAGACTACAGTTACCCTAATACTCAAATCACAAAAAGACTCTACTAAGAAAGAGAATTACAGACCAGTCTCCCTCATGAACACTGATGCAAAAATACTCAATTAAATACTGGGAAATCAAATCCAAGAATACATTAGAAAAATTATCAACCATGACCAAGTAGCATTATCCCAGAGGTACAGGTACAGTTCAACCTATGAAAATCCATCAACGTAATCCACCATATAAAACAAGCTGAAAAATAAAAACAACATGATCACCTCATTAGATGCTGAAAACGCCTTTGACAAAATTAAACTCCCATTCATGATAAAAGTCTTGGGAACAACAGGGATACAAGGTATATATGGTAGCTTAATGAAGGCAATGTAGAGCAAGCCAGCAGCCAACATCAAACTAAATACAGAGAAACTAGAAGTGATACCACTGAAGTAAAGAAAAAAGACATGGATGTCCACAATGTTAATATCTATTAAATATAATGCTTGAAGTTTTAGTTATAGCAATAAGACAACAAAAGGAAATCAAGTGCATACATATCAGAAAAGAAGAATTAAAATTCTCACTCTTTGCTGATTATGTGATAGTATACATAAATTACACCAAAAATTCTACCAGGGAATTTGTAAAACTCATAAACCTCTTCAGTAATGTAGAAGGATATAAGAGTAACTCAAAAAATCAGTAATCCTCTTTTATATATGACAAACAGGCTGAGAAAGAAATCATAGAAACATCACCCTTCACAATAGCCACAAAAAAACAACAAAATATCTTGTGATAATTCTCATCAAACAGGTGAAGGGCCTGTATAACAAGCACTTTAAAACTTTGAAATAAAAAATTGAAGAAGATGCCAGAAAATGGAAAGGTCTCTTATATTCTTGGGTAGGTAGAATTAATATAGTTAAGGTGGTAATATTACCAAAAGCAATACAAATATTCAATGCAATGCCTATCAAAATCCAGAAAAATTCTTCATAGACTCAAAAGAACAATACTGAACTTCATATGGAAAAGCAAAAGTCCCAAGATAGCCAAAACAGTCATGTACAACAAAGGAACATCTGGAGGCATCACAATCTCTGAATTCAAACTCTACTATAGAGCTACTGTAAAGAAAACAGTTTGGTATTGGCATAAAAACAGACAATAGGATAAATGAAATTGAAATAAATCCTGGATATAATCCACATACTTATGAACACCATATTTTTGACAAAAAAGATAAAAATATAAAATAGGAAAAAAGAAGCATATTTAACAAATGATGCTTGCATTATTATATATCAACAAGTAGAAGAATGCAAATAGATCCATATTTATCACCATGCACAATACAGAAGTCCAAATGGATGAAAGATCTCAACAAAAACCCAATTACACTGAACCTCATAATAGAGAATGTGGGAAATACACTTGAACACATTGGCACAGGAGATCACTTCCTAAATATAACCCCAGTAGTACAGACACTGAGAACAACAATTAATAAAAGGGACCTCCTGAAACTGAGAAACTTCTGTGATGCAAAGAGTATAGTCAACAAGACAAAACAACAGCCTACAGAATGGGAAAAGATCTTCACCAGCCCCACATTGGACAGAGGACTGATCTCCAAAATATACAAATAAAGAACAAATAATTCAATAAAAATGGGTCACAGACATAAACAGAGAACTCTCAACAGAGTAATCTCAAATGACTGAAAGATGCTTACAGAAATGTTCAACATCCTTAACCGTCATAAAAATTCAAATCAAAACAACTCTGAGATTCCATCTTATACCTGTAAGAATAGCCAAGATCAAAAACACTGATGACACCTTATGTGGAAGAGGTTGTACGTAACAGGAGGGCCTGCTAGTTGGGGTTTCCATCCTGTTCAGTTCCCACAGCCTGCAAGTCCCAAAGAAAATCATACAGAGAGTCTACATTAGGTTACAAACTGATTGGCCCATTAGCTCAGGCTTTGTATTAGCTCTTATAAATTATACAGCCCATTATTCTTATCTATGTTAGCCACATGGCTCGGTACCTTTCTCAGCAGGGCAGATCACATCCTGCTTCTTCGGTGGTCTAGGAAGGAGTACGAGGGAGCTTCCTTCTTCCCAGAATATTCCTGTTCTCATTGCCTCACCTCGACTTCCTGTCTGGTTTTCCTGCCTATACTTCCTGCCTGGCTAATGGCATTTATTTAAATCATGATTGAGAGAATACAGACAATTCTCCTGTACCAGTTGCAATATAAGAGTAATGCTCCTCCATTGATGATGGGAGTGCAAACTTGTACAGCTACTTTGGAAATCAGTATGGAGATTTCTTAGAAAATTAGGAAACAAGTTATTTCAAGACCCACTTTTGGCTATATACCCAAAGGATTCTCAATCATATCACAAGGACATGTGCTCAATTATATTCATAGCAGCATTGTTTGTCATAGCCAGAACCTGAAAACAATCTAAAGGCCCCTCTACCAAAGAATGGCTAAGGAAAATGAGGTACATTAACATAATGGAGTACTATACAGAGGTAATAAATAATGACATCTTGAAGTTTGCATGCAAATGGATGGATCTAGAAAAAACATATCGAGTGAGGTAATCTTGACTCAGAAAGACACATATATTACATACTCACTCATTAGTGGCTTCTAGACATAATGTAAAGGGAAAAAAACAAATTACAGTGTACAACCCCAGACAACCTAGACAATAAAAATACGAAAATACAGATGTATATGGATCTATATAGGAAGGAGAAAAAAAAACAACAAGATCTCCCAAGTTAATAAGAAGTGTAGAGGTCATGGGAAAGGGCAGAAAGGGAGGAGGAAGGGAGGGGAGCAGAGAAAATTGTATAGCTCAATAAAAAAGAAAAGCACTTCATAGAATTATCCAACAAAATATAATTACCAGTGTTTTAAGCATTTGAATAGTTTTGGACAGGAAAAGAAACTGGACCCTTTTCCTAATAATTATCTTTGTAATTTGTGGATGTTTATATTTCTTATAAATCAGATCTTCATAATTTATTTCTTTTAGAATATTGCAAAATTAAATATTAACTTCCATTTAACTGAATTTCAAACTCTCTTTCTGGGGAATAACCTTAATAGATATTAAAAATGTTTCAATTGTTTTATCTCTATTAAAATTATTCCTCACAATTTTCAAATATATTTGTATATATTATTGTCTCTAACACATAATCATATCAAGTAAGTAGCACTTTACCATGTTTTCCATATAACTGTTTAGAATTGTTTAATAAAACAACATAAAGGATTTATGGCTGATAAATAACTGTTATTATTGTGTGTGAGGTAGAATCAAAAATTTTTAAAACTAAAAGGAAGTTAAAAATTCATATATATTTTGTGCAGTTATATCTTGGAGGTTAGTTCTGTTCTGGCAGAAGAACTCTTCCTCAGTGTTGTAAATCCACTGTTACCATGACAATTTCCTGCAATAACAAGACCATTAAGATTTGCCAAGGATGTTGCCATATGCTGGATCATATTCTCCTCAGGTTTTTTGTTTTTCTGAATTGATAGTCTAGCCAGATTTTTTTTTTAAAAAATGACATATGGGAGGAATAAACTGCTGCTGTTTTGATGGAGAATGTCTTTCAGCCACTGGCCTTTGAGAGACTGGACCAGGTGGGGCATGGCCTTTGGGTATCAGAAAACCTGTGGGACCATCCACTTGGCCTCTTCCTCCCATGAAACATACCTGAATGTTGGACTGTTTTTATGTTTCCTCACTGTGGTTCATGAGTTTCCCTTTTAATAAAGAAAAACCTTAGAACATCCTGTTCAGTTCTAGTGTGTGATTATTTGATTCATGTTCCACCCATCCCATGAGTTCTCCCCATCTGACATGTTCTGCTTCATCTGGTGCCCAACTTGGGGATGAGTCCATGCTAATCGGGGCTCCCGACACCTCCCGCTGTGCTCCCAATTCACCAGTCCAGGAACATTTCTTGTTCTCCCACAGCTCACCCGTTTCTGCTGAGAATCCCAACTTTCCCCGAGGCAGCCTGCTGTTCTATATATATACAGCTATCCACCCTGAATTATTCTGCTGGCTGTGCATATTGTGTGTGGCTTGCAACTGACAGAAAGCCACCAAAGACTCTCGCCATGTACAGAATAACTTTAATTGTCCTTAATAACTGCTCTTATTATGTTAAACAAAGCATATTTATCAGTATCTAACTAGGCGACAGCACACATGGAACAAGTGTGGGATGCTGCAGGGACCCAGTGCTGGATAGGCACCAATCCCAGAGATGATGACAGTAGCCCAAGCTGGTCAGTCCCTCTGCCACATGGCTGCAGCCATGACACATGATGGCCAATGACACATGATGGCCAATAAAGATTGTTACACCTACTTCAATTCTATGCAATTGCCTAGGGCAGGTAAGTAAATTGTAAAATTTGAAAGTTATATGTTTACTGACAATATTACCATTCCAGAATTTAATAACCATTTTGCTTACACTATGGATGCTAATCTGCAAGGCTTATGTGACCTTCCTTATACATCCATTTATTTGATTTTGGGAATTAGCTTTGTTTTTCATATTATTTCTTTAAGAAAATGCTTTGATAATAGAGCCAAGAATGAGGCACTTTTCGAAATGATGCAGTCGTTACAGACTAATAATGAACAGCTAGCTGAAAAAATTAATACTATTGAAAATGATAACATTAATTTGACAAGAAAAATTCAATCCATGTTGAAGGGTGCTGAGAAATTATGTGAAAGAATTCATTGCTGTTGAATTTAATAATCAGTATCTGTTGAAATGTTATGATAGGTTAACTGATAAGGTATCTCTCTAGGAAGGCAATATGCACACCATCCAAATAATATTCAAGGATGAGACATTGTCTTTACTGAACAAATTTCATACTTTGGAATCATATGTACAGAATAATGACCAGAAGCTAAATGAATCTGTGAGAGCACAAGAACAGCACACAAGACTGGAGATTCAGAATTTACAAAGGCAGTAGTAAACAGATTTGAAAGGATTGAGGAAATTAATGGAACTGATGAGCAGGGTGAGAATGTACAAGAACAGGATTTAGCCTTGCCAGAAAGGGTCAAAGTCAGGGATGACTTACCAAGAGATTTAACTGTTTATCGAGTAACTTCCTCTGAGAAGCCATCTGCTACAAAATTCCCAAAGGTACTTAAATAATATGATTGGCAACCTATAGGTATGAGTGATCTAAAGGAAATTAAGCAATCATTAGTAACTTATGGTTAACAATAACCATTTGTTAGGGAAATGGTGAAAATTTGGGCTTCAAGCAATAAAGCTGCCCCACAGAATTGGCTTCGGTTATTCTCATGGGTCCTAGAAGACAGACCCCAGCTGCTATGGAAATGCTATTGGTGAGAAGAGGCAAAAATTTTAGAAAAACAGCAAAATCAAAAGGATTTTAGACTTCTCAAGTTCAAATTCTTGGCAAGATCTAGTACTCCAATCCTCAAGATCAGGCTCTCTATGCTGAACGAACCTTTGTCCCTTTGCAGCACAGGAGCTTTACATGCTTGGAACAGGATTCAGGAATGAGGAAAGAGAATTGAATCATTTACCAGGGTTAAACAGGGCCAGAGTGGAGCCTTTAGTGACAAAGATTAACTAAGGTTATTCAAGTAAGATACAGACCCAGAAGCTAGATATGTATTTACTGAATGTTTGGCTTTTGAAAATGCCATCACTTTCAACATTCAAATGCCCATATTTTCACCATTTCTATAACAAATGGGGAGTGCAAGCCATAAGATACTATTGCTTGATTAATTTTCTTTAGATCGCTTATAACTATAGGTTGTCAATTATATTCTTTCACTACCTTGAGGAATTTTGTACCAGATACAAAAAGATACTTGGGCCTTTAAAGGTCAGATCAACACTAATAGATGAATGGATCCTGTATACAATGAAGGTTGAGACATTTGACTATAGAACTGAGGCTTGGGTAGGAGAAACAATTTCGAATGGTATGAGGAGACCAAAATGCTAAATGTTTTAATTGTGGTAGAATAGGACATCTGATAAGGGGTTGTAAGCAAAGAATTTCTAGAAATAATATCTTCTTCGGGAATGGCAAAAATAGAGGGTCTCAATCTTCTGGAATATGTAGGAAGGACGGCAAAGGCCAACATTGGACCAATGAATGTAGCTCAATAACAGACAGAGAAGGCATTTCATTCCCATCAGAAAACTCCTTGGGGGCCTCTCATAGACCCCATGTCAAATGTGGTCCAATCATTCCCAGTCACTGTAGAGAACATGTCTCACCAAGAATATTAAAAAATTCAGTACCTACTATAAAACACCATACTATTCAGGATGATGGAATAGACATGGAGGATGAATAAAAAACTCCAGTAGGAAGTAGGAAAGATATATTTTTTGCAGAATTCTATAAATGATCAAAGACCAAAGCTAAGAGGGGTATAAATAACATTGCTATTGAGATATTAATGGACACAGGTATGGATGTTACTATCATAACCACAGAATCTTGGCATCTGAATTGGCCTCTTCATGGGTCATTTTGCAAACATAATCAACACCTAACTCTTATCATTTTGGATTAACCCAAACTAAAAGTCTAGAGTCTTTATCAATAATTTCTCATTAGCTTTTTGTTGCTGCCAACTTTTTATAGATCAACTATATTTGTTGTTCCTAGGAATTGACTGTTTTCTAGGGACATTATCCAACTGAAACCAAACTATATCATTTAATTAACAATCATCTTATCAAGGATCCCTTATATATAGGGAGTCAATTTCCCTCATTATTTTTCACTTTCTCTTTCTATTTGCAATGGCATCCACAGTGTGATATTCTTTAGGTTTCTTTTTCTAAGGGAGTATTGGAATATGTTGAACATTTGGGAATTGTAAATTTATGTATATGTTCAAATTTGGAAACTTTTGTATATTCCTTCATTTCCTTTCCTTTTATTTTAATGTTATATATTTTATGTGACAATGGCTGCTGAGGTAAGGACTCCATCCCTTGGAGGCATATGCATTCTTAGTAGCTATTTAGAAAAGTAGTTAATTTATTTTCTCTCCTTACCTCTGATGAGAAACCTATAATTGTCAGCAGAAGTTTCTCTCATAGTAGCCGCTCCCAAATTAACACACTGAAGATTTTATTAATTGTAAATGCTCAAATGATAGCTCAGACTTATTACTAACTGGCTCTTACAACTTATGTTAACCAATTTCTATTAATCTATGTGCTGCCCCAAGGCTCATGACATTTACTTATCTAGCATGTCTTCCTCCCTGGCAACTCCTCTGACTCCATTTTTCTTCCTCCCAGCATGCTTTCTGTGTCAGCCTGTCTTACCCAATCTCTCCTACCTGGCTCTTGGCCAATCAGCTTTTTATTAACAATGAGAGTGACACATATTTACAATGTGCAAAGATTGTTCTATACCACATAATGCACAGAATTTTACTCATACCACCCATAATTCTTTATGACTTGTCACTTTTGTAGATGCCTTTTTTTTCCAAAATGAGGTAGAGCTGATTTCAAATGTTGTACCTTCCAGTGTCCAGTTTCTTCTGCCTGTTTCAGTCTGTTGTGAATCTATCATTAAATTTTGTAAACCGTTTTAGATAATGTAACCTTATGCTTGAGAATTTCTTTTTAGTTACTTTTGATATTGCTTTGCTGATATTCTTTTTTGTCACATGTTTTAACTGTCTTGAGGTTCTATGCATAGAGATCTTTTTAACACTTTGAAAACAGATAATCTTTTAAATCCATATCTTGTACACCTGGGTTTTCAAATAGTAGTCTGTCACTTTATATTTTCCTTTTTTATGGTTCATGGTTTTCTGTTTGCTTTTATGCTTCATGATTTTTTTTTCTAAAGTAATCATGTTTCCCATCTAGTAGACTGTCTCTGTGCTCAACTGCTCCTTCATTAATTACCTCGGTATTTTGTAACATTTAGGGTTAGCCAGCAGGAAGTTTAAAGAATTTCTGTTTTGTTTCTCAGTGTGTGATTTGGTTGGGCAGGGATGTGGTCTATTTGGTTTTCCTTTACACATAGCCAATTTTAAACATTTAGATTTAATAGAGTTTCATCTAGCTTCTCCTTGGGGCCTCAGATGTGTTTTTCATGCATATTTCTCAAAATATCTTGATCTAAATATCTAATGATGTACTGTGCCTGAAGCTTGTCCATCCACATTAGACAAAATAGGGCCTAAGCCTCAGGCAGCCCTGAACATATTAAAACACTTCAAGCAATGTCTATTCTACTTCCTCTGGTTCAAGATAGGAAACTTGGAAATATATTATCACTCTGTTCAGGTCAAGATCATGTTGTCCAGAAAGAGGTGAAATAAGGATGCTAAGATACTGTGGGATTTATGACAATTTGAATGTGGTCATTTTATTGAATGGAATGATTTGATTTCTGTGAATATCTCTTTCTAAGCTTTCCACAGGTTACAGCAGAATATAGTTAGTTTTCAATGTCTTGATTATCGGTAGCATATGGTACTTCAAAATATTTTTTTCCAAGTAAAAATTAATATATTTTAAAATATTTAATGATTTAAATTAATTCACTGAACTCAGTATCTCTCATATTGGCAGGATAGATTTGTTCTATTTATGATATAGGAAGTATATTGAAGAGTGAGTAGCATTTGGCAAATTTCAACCAGGATGTAGTTATATTTGCCTATTATTATTTAATAACACAGCATATTAAATTACAGCTTAAAACTTAAAATAGTCTAACAGATCAATAAAAATTGTTTTGCATACAATTTCATTTAAAATTGATATCTTCAATATGAAAGTATCATTATTAATAATTATACTAGAAAATCAGTAATAAACCAGTACCCCTCAGGGTACCTGTACATAATTATTATAAATAATTTAACTTTTCTCTTACAGAAAATTAATATAACAAAATAAAATCAAGAATGAGATTTATAAACATGAAATTATATATTTGAATATTTTATCTTATAATATATTTATTGAATGATAATCTTTTATTCAGAATAAAAACCATTAGCACAAAATTATGAAAATGTAGAAGCTAACCTATGTGAAACATTAATTAAACATTTTAACAAAGCAAGATTAAGAAGCTATAACAACATGGCAACAAAAATAAAGAAAAATAAATCCATTATAAATAATAAATAAAAAGGAATAATTATAAAGCACAAAGAAAATTTTAATTAATCCATAGAATATAAAGACAAAGGCAAGTAGTTATACATGTAGAAGGGCTTATTTAACTCTAAGGAGAAAAGCAATACTATGAATCTACATATCAAAACATCAAAGGAAGTTAATTATATCATTAAATTTAAATTATAGCTTTACTTGAGGCATTTTTCTAGTGCTGTATGCTAATTGAAATATAAGAAATATAAAACTTCTTTAGATGACTATTGCCTCAAATTAAAAATGATTGTAGCATACATATACACTTATACACCAACAACATGGTGATAATGACCGGAAAGCATTTTTATCACTTTGTCCATTAAGTGTATTCAAAACATTTGACCTGGTGATTTATGTTGCTATCTAGTATACATCATCCCAAATATAACATAATGATGCTTGAGGTGTGACCTGGTGTCCCCATAGTTGTCTGTCAATAAAAATTAAGGTAAAACAGAATAATGAGTAGCTACTATTAAGTTACAACTTTCGACTGAGAGGGTTTGAAGCCTTAACATATTTTGACTAAGGAATAGAATAGAAAACAAGACAGTTCCTCAGCAGAATATAGATTATAAGACTATAACCTAGATGGCACACTAGATAATATGTATAGAGTATGAAATTTATATAAAACATGCATACTAAATAACATTGCAATGGTTTTTTGGAAGGACATGCAGAGACATTTACAGAGAGGAGTGAGATTAGAAGTGTAGGTGGCTATATAATTAGGTAGATGTCGATATGTAGAGAATTAAGATAATCTCTTAATTGTCCTTCAAAATTAGGTTGACATTTGTCACCATGATGCTGATAGAAGGAGGAAGCCTTATACTTCCCCATAAATGAATTAATGTCAGGATAATGAGATGAGTAGCTGTCACAAGAATAGGTTAGTAATGAGAAGAGTCTGTTTGTTCCTTTTCTACTCTCACTATCTCTCAGGAACTTTCACACAGTATGTTTTTTACCATGTTCATATTACATCAGAATTCTTCAGCTCATTTACTGTTCATCATAGGTCTGTCAGACCCCAGAATTCAGAAATTAAGTATATTAAATTGTCCTGTCCCCCAGTATTCAGTTACAGTAACAAAGATTTAATGAATTAAGATGAATAGATTTCTGGATAAATAGATGGTACACACACACACACACACACACATACATCATACATACATACACACACAAGAATAAGGTAGATGAAATTTGACTATTAGTTACTTCTCTGACATGATTGGCTTGAAATGGGCTATCTCTCACAGGCGGGCTGTCTCTCAGAGGTGCACTTGGATATACTTACAAAAGAGTTCTCCACCGTAAAGTGCAAGCTGTAATTTAACACAGTGGCACATTCGGGTATGGGAGGCAGAAGGAACAGGAGTTCAAGATTATTCTCATCCATACAAGTAGCTCAAGAGAAGTCAGAGCTACAAAATACTGTGTCACAAGAAAAGCAAAGAATAATTCCCCTGAAAACGCACATCTGACAAGTTTTATTTTCTGTTGTATTTTATGAATTTTTCTATTGCGAGATAACTAGGGCAAGAACCTTTTATACTGCACTTAAAATATATATAATGCAAATTTGAGCAGAGAATTATAATTCTGGTAAAGGTCAATCTTTAAATAACGAATAAGGATAAAAGAACACAGTACATTAATGAAGACTGTAGTATATTTTCTGGTTCACACTGGGCTAATTCACATCTTGTTAAAAAAGCAATTATATTAATCAAAGTTGAATATTCTAGTAAAGCTGATAGAACCAAATGTGAGAGTATATATCTGATAAAACTATTACATTATACATACTCTAAGAAATGTTGAATATTAATTAAAAGAGACAAAAATATTTCTCTAATTGCATAGGATTTAACAGTTAACATAAGATCTGATCTCACCAGCTGTCTGTTATTAAAGAATGTGGAAATTTTGTTTCTTTAGATACTTCTAAATTAAAGTAAATGAAAAGTCATCTGTCATCACATGACCTGTGGTGGCTATGAGTTCTCCTATAGTTTATGGACTTCATTGAATGAGTAATGTTAAGGTACTCAAAAAATTGATTACAACTTTTATTAAATCTAGCAGTAGTATGATTCAGTTGGATTTTATTTTTTAAAATGTAGAAAAGAAACCAATGGAAAGTCAAAGAGTAGACACAAACAGAAAAGTGAGGAGAAGGAAATAAAAATGAGAAGAAAATATTCTAGAATCCTGTATAGAATACAAAACAAAAGGAAAAAAATAGATCCTTTGAATTCAGTCTGTTACTATAGTCAGTTTTATGTCAATGGTAATTTATAAATCACCAACATAAAACTAAATTGTAAAATTATTCCTAAATTTTATGTTATTTTTTCTCTATATAAAATTTATCCAATGGGGTGGGGTGTGCGTATGTGTGTGTGTGTGTGCATTTTGGACTGGGTGGAAGATAGCTCTATGACAGAGTGCTTATCTAAGATGTGTAAATCCCTGGGTTCCAACCTTCATACTGTCAAAAATATATCTGCTATCTATGTAACAGATGTTTTGGCATAACATCTGTTAATATTTCATCTCATTTTAGTTATCTGTTGTTTCTGTAAAAAAACACATTAAAATTTACTTACAATGTTAGTACTTATATAAGAAAGTACATTTGTACAATTTTTATGGCTTTGTGTACAAATTTAGATTATGCTTTTTGTAGACATATAATTTTTTTACATATGTTCACATATTGCAGATGTATTACTTGGAGAATTTTTGTAGGTGATCAGTTATTATGATTAGTCCATGCCAGCTTTTCTATATTATACAAATATATTACTCATAAATTATGCTGAAAATAGTTTGCATAGCAGTTAAAATTTATATTTAGCATGGTTAAAAGTTACTTTAATGTATAAGTGCTATGGTTTGTATTTTATTTATGTTAATTGATGTTTTGTTTATTTTAATATGAACATGAATGGACAAAATGACTCACATCCCAGCTAGAAAGGAACAATGAAAGATAGTATTTCCTAAAAAAATACGCTCTGCAACCTATTTTCTTCTTATCATGGTCTATTTAATTATAGTTCTACCACTCTCTAATAGTGCCAGAAGCTGGATGCTAAACATTTTCGTCAGAAACCAAAATAGTATATATAAATGTAAAATATAGGCTAGAGTACATGATGAAAAAATGTAGGATAGAAAAAAGAGCAAAAGATTGCATTTTCCAAACTTTAGGTGGGATCAAAATAGGTCACAGAAAATAATATCAAAATATTATATGGAAATAAAATGCACATCAATAGATATATATATATATATATACTCAATTTCAATAAATCCCATATAAGAAAAGTTAAACTCACATAATTTGTAAAACCACATGTAATTCTCCTAGCTTTTACAAAATCTACAATAGAATTTTCATATTGAATTAGTGTTAATATGAACAATTAAACAATACAGTAAAATATCAGCCAAATTAATATGTTAATAAAAATTAAATGTTTTTTTTCTAAATTATGTTTACTTCCAAGATTTATTGCTTGGCCTAGCCACTGTGTTAGGAAGTTCAGTTTCTTCCTCAGTCAGCTAAATGAAGCTCACTTTTCAATTCATTCATCATGAACACTTTTTAAATATTTATCTCAACTGGAAAGCATGAAAATCAATAGAACATTTTATGATAAGTTGGTAGTTCTGTTTAAAATTCCAGGTCCACACTTAAGAGAAATTAATTTATGATTTCTCTTTCATTAGTTTTTACTTAAGCTAAGAAATTTTCACATTTTTAGGAACAATATAAAGCTAAGTACTCAACTGAGCTTTTACCTTACATTTTGTTCATTTTTTATTTTTTCCCTTTTTTATTACTTAAAAAAATACCAATCCAAATTGCCACTCTCTACCCTCCTGCCAGTCCCCTCCCTCTCCCTCCACAGACCCTCACTCACACCTCTAACCCTAAGGTAGTGCTAAGTACCCCGTCCTGTTGAAAGTTCAATGCCCTCCCTACTATGTCTAGGTTGAGCAAGGTTTACATCCAAAGAGAATAATATCCCATGAAGGCAGTATATGCAAGTAGAGACACATCCCAGTGTCACTATCAGTGGCCCCTCAGTCTGCCCTAGCTGTCAATCCCCTTCATAGTGGTTTCTGTGGAAAATGTTCGTTCACTCCCAGTCCAGTTGGAGTTGGTGAGCTACTATTAGCTCAAGCAAACTGTCTCAGTGGATGATCCCTTAAATGGCCTTGAATTCCTTGCTCATACTCTCACTCCCTCCACTCTTCAACTGGATCTTGGGAGTTCAGCGCAGTGCTCCAATGTGGGTCATTGCCTCTGTTCCCATCTCTTGTTGGATGAAGGTTCTATGCTGATATTTAAGATAATCATCAGTCTGACTACAGGGTAAGGTCAGTTCAGACACCCTCTCCTCTATTGCTTAGGGTCTCAGCTGGGTTCATCCCTGTGGATTCCTGGGCATTTTTCCAGAGCCAGGTTTCTTGCTAACTCCATAATGGCTCCCTCAATCAAGATATCTCTTTCCTTGCTCTCATATCTGTCCTTCCTCCATCTCGACCATCCCATTTCCTCAAGTTCTCTTCCAACCCCCTTTCCCCCTTTCCCTCCGCACCCCCTGCCCTCAAATTTTTGTTTGATTCCAATTTCCAGGTGGGTCTATATATTTTTTTTCCTTTGGCTTCACCTTATTACTTAGTTTCTATAGGATCCAGAGATATAGACTCATTTCCCTTTGTTTATGACTAGTATCCACTTATGAGTGAGTACATACCATATTCGTTTTGGGGTCTGGGTTACCTCACTAAGGATGATGTTTTCTAATTATGTCCATTTCCACGAAAAATTCAAGATGTCATTTTTTTTTCTACTGCTGAGTAGTACTCTAATGTGTAGCTGTGCCACACTTTATCCATTCTTCTGTTGAGGGGCATCTGGGTTGTTTCCAGGTCCTGGCTATTGCAAATAATGCTGCTATGAACATAGTTAAACAAATGCTCTTGTAGCATGAATAAGCATCTTTTGGATATATTCCCAAGAGTGGAATTGCTGGATCCTGAGGTAGGTTGATTCCCAGTTTTCTGAGGAACCGCCACACTGATTTCCAGAGTGGTAGCACAAGTTTGCATAATCACCAGCAATGGGTGAGTGTTCCCATTGCTTCACAATCTCTCCAGCATAAGCTATCATTACTGTTTTTGATCTTAGCCATTCTGACAGGTATAATATGGTATCTCAAGGTGGTTTTGATTTGTATTTCCCTGATAGTTAAGGATGAAGAACATGTCCTTAAGTATCTTTTGGCCACGTGAAATTCTTCTGATGAGATTTCTCTATTTAGTTCAGTACACCACTTTTTTAAATGTGTTATTTAGAATTTTGGTGTCTAATTTCTTGAGTTCTTTATATATTTTGGAGATCAGTCTTTTGTCTGATGTGGGGTTGGTGAAGATTTTTTCCCATTTAGTGGACTGTCTTTTTGTCTTATTGATGTGTCTCAGTTTCAGGAAGTCCCATTTATTCATTGTTGCTCTAATTTTCTGTGCCACTGGGGTTATACATAGGAAGTGGTCTCCTGTGCCCATGCATTGAAGGTTACTTCCCACTTTCTCCTCTATCAGGTTGAGTGTGGTCAGATTTATATTGAGGTCTTTAATCCATTTGGACTTGAGTTTTATGCATGGCAACAGATATGGATCTATTTTCATTCTTCTACAGGTTGACATACAGTTATGCCATCACTATTTGTTAAAGATTCCTTTTTTTTCCATTGTATCTTTTTTGCCTCTTTGACAAAAATCAGGTGTTTGTAGGTGTGTGAATTAATATCTGGGTCTTCAATTCAATTCCATGGGTCAATGTCTCTGCTTTTATGCCAATACCAAGATGTTTTCATTACTGTAGCTCTGTAATAGAGCTTGAAATCAGGGATGGTAATGCCTTCAGCAGTTCCTTTATTGTACAGTATTGTTTTGGCTATCCTGGGTTTCTTGTTTTTCCATATGAAGTTATTGTTCTTCCATGGTCTGTGAAGAACTGTACTGGGATTTTAATGGGGATTGCTTTGAATCTACAGATTGCTTTTGGTAATATTGCCATTTTTACTATGTCGAATCTTCCTATCCAAGAGCATGGGAGATTTTTCCATTTTCTGGTATCTTCTTCAATTTCTTTTTTCAAAGGCATAAATTTCTTGTCAAATAGTTCTTTTTCATCCTTTGTTAGTGTTACCCCAAGATATTTTATGTGATTTGTGGCTCTTATGAAAGGTGATATTTCTCTGATTTCCCTCTCAGCTTCTTTATCCTTTGTGTTACTTTTTCCTTCGAACTGAGAGGTGGCATACTGTCAGGGTGTCTGAAATTTATGAACTTCACAGTTTTAACTCCTCTATTTTCTGGGGAAACTTTAGTAAACCCATTGTCCAACTCTGTAATAAAATGATTTACATGATTTCAGTTTTCAAAAGCTTATTTCATACTGATGCATCATTTGCACATGAATTAATGACTTGATAGGTACATAAGAGGAATAATTTATTACTTTGCCTTTAATAATTTCATCTGCTTTCTTTCCTCATGTAATCAGCTGTATATAACTTAATTTATTCTTCTTGGAGAATGGGTGTGGTGACATTCTCCTGTAATTTCTGCCCTTAGTTGTAGAGGCTGGAGTCTCAAGAATACAAAGTCCTTCTCAGTTCCATAATGAGTTTGTGACCAGTCTATAATATGTAAAATCCTGTGTTGAATGACTTTTCTTGGAGAGATATGAGTAGAGTTCTGTATGCCTTAGACAGAACACCAAATGCAGACTGAAGAAATGATTGCACTTAAGTCTGGCTTAGAAAAATCAGTTTGTTCACTGGGTTATTTAAAAGGCATTTGGACAGGGGATTAGTTACCCAATCATAGGCAGCTCAAGGCTTTCTCAAAAAGTCCAAACCAGCATGAGGGACAAATTCCTCCCCCCAAAACTGTATCATAGTAATTTTTTGCACAATTGCAGACTGTTTTGTCAACTATCACAGGATCAGAGAACCAATTTCTTTAGCAATTCTTTCTCCTCAGAGAGGAGGTAATAAGCTCATAAATATTTTAAGTCTTTATTTATTGGTGTTGGAGGTACTTCTGTTTATGTGTTGCTTTCATTGGTCAATCAATAAAGAAACTGCTTGGCCTGATAGGGCAGAACTTAGGTAGGCAGAGAAGACAGAACTAAATTGTGGGAGGAAGAAAGCAAAAAGGGTCAGAGAGCTGCCATGGAGATGCTAGGTCAGACATGCTGAATCTTTCCCGCTAAGCCACGACCTCATGGTGAACACAGATTAATAGAAATGTGTTAAATCAAAATGTGAGAGTTAGCCAATAGGAGGCTAGAGCTAATGGCCAAGCATTGTTTAATTAATACAGTTTCTGTGTGATTATTTAAGGTGTAAGCTAGCCAGGCAGCCAAGACAGAACAAAGGGCCCAATCTCGTTTAACAATTTATTTTTGAGCTATAATATCTAAGTTCCATTCTTCAGGAAGTAATATTTCAATTCTGGAGACATAGCTAAACATGTTCATAGAAAGAAAAACAGCAAACATATTAATGTACATATTCTTAAAGTCTTAAATACTAGGCCCTCTGAGTACCAATAATATACCTGGAAAACCAATTGAAGTCACAGGTTACATCAATGATATAAGATCACTTTAAATTTGTAAGAATAGAGGCTGTATTCATATAGAGAATTAACAGAATTGTTGTATTAAAACTTTGATAATTTAAACTTCAGATGATACATCACTAAAAATGCATAAAGCTTGGTAAATGATCAAAAATATAAGTAATTTAAAATGTCTTTTTAGATATATGTTTCACATGAGTGGATTTTATTATCAACGATTCTGTTGCATAAAAATATTCTAGATGTATACGACACTGATCTTAATATTGTTAAGGGTAAATAAGTAATGCTTTAGGGAAGTTTTATTTCATTGAATTGATAAATACTTAAATTAATGTCATATAACTATTGCCATCTTCTTTTATGCATAAAGAGATAAGCCATGCATGAATGCTCTACTCTGTGATTAAAAATGTATTATATTGAAAATGCTATCTTATGTTAGAGGAAGAATTAAGTTTTCTAAAATAACCAAGCAGCCTACAAATAATTTCAATTCATGTTGTGCAAATAAAAAATCATTTATTAATGAATATTAGCATCCTTTAAAACACAAAAGAAAATACTGAAAAATGACAATGCAAGTACTTAGATTTTTTTAGTTTAGTTTTTATTTAAGATTAAATATGTACGTACATACATTTCATACATACATGTATGTACATATTGTCTCTTGTTTTCTTTTTAACACAAGATCTCATCTACATATATCCATTTGCAAGCATGTCAAATATAAATTTCATTTTTTCAGTATTAAGGATAATTCCACTTTGTAGCCTATTGTTTTGACTTCCCAACAATTGTGGGGCCTGCTTCTCCAAGTTGTCCCACATTGCAGTACTTAGTTGGGATTCAGTTATCTACCAGTGTCCTGGTTCCTGTCCTTCTTCCTGATTTCGCTAGAGAATGCTACAGTGAACATGCATGCTGTGACCCCTCCTCTCAGTATATCTCCCTTCACTTCATTTTTGCTGCACTCTTTGGCCAGGGCACTCCTAGTTCTGGTTCTGTCAGTCTTTGTGGACCCAGATCCCAAGTCCTATTTTAGGGACCAACAGAGCCAACTCATTTCACACACCCGCTAACCTATCTTTCACCCAACCCATTGCATGAACCTGGGACTGCTTGGCACCTGAATCCAGAGTGACAGACAGAATTTTATATTTGGGTCCAGTTAAATCTGAATCCTAAAACCAAATATACCCCCAGGAATGAGAACCAAGCACTATTCTTCTGGTCTACAACCTGTCAGATTGAGGTAAAGGTAACAAAATAAGTGTACATCTACCCAACAGAATAAGACCAACTGGCCATTCAGACAAAAAAACACCACAAACATCACAATCTTAGACATCCAGATCAGATCACAGAAACACAAGCATGAACATTCAATTCAAAAAGCTTTCTTCAGAAGCCAGTGGTTCTATTGTAGCATATCTCAAGAAAACCAATTTAGTTCAAACACAAGGACTTTAAAGTATCAGTGATGAATATCTTTAAAAAGGATATGAATGCCTCAGTGAAGACATTGGAAAACAGTTGAATGAAATAGTGAAAAATTCAAAATATGAAAGTAGGATTTATCAAAGAATAAAATTTCTTACAAAAATACTGGTGTTATAGAACTTAAAATGAAAAACCCATGGGGTCAATAAATATTCTCAATGATAAGCAACAATGGAGCTAAAGAAGTAGAAAAGAACATTTCAGATCTGGAGGACAAGGTATCAGAAGTGAGGAGTATAGTCAAATAAAGTTCTAATCTTAAAAATACCCACCCATAAAACATCAGGAAATCTGGGTCACTATGAAAGAAATGATGTGTGATTCCCCTCTGTATGCTTTGAATATGTTTTCTTACCATTGGTTAATGAATAATGACATTTGGGTCAATGGCTTATCAATTAAAGCCTGGTGGAAAATCAGAACAGAGATAGAGAAAGAATAGACAAAGTTGAAGAGTTTCCATGTAGCTGCAAAGGAGAAGGTCATGCCGGAAATTTGCCCGGTAAGCCAGGGCCTCGGGATGACAAAAAAAAAAAATAACAGAAATGGCTTAATTTAAGATGTAAGAGCTAGCTAGGAATATACTAGAGTCATTGGCCAAACCATGTTGTAATTCACATAGTTTGTATTATTTGGGTCTGGGTGCCTGGGAAACAAACAAGTTGTCTCTGTTTAAAAAATGGCACATCAATGTGAGGCAACTACATCCACATAAAAACTGAGAGAGCTTGGGAAGAAATTTGTTCTAGATGCAAAATAACAGCGTTAAACACAGTTTCTTGGTAACCACATTTTTTCCAGATAGGTTCTGTTTGCTGGTGGTGAGCAGAAGCAAACCTCCTTTAAGGGAAGGGTTACTGACAGCAATAACAGAAAAAACCTGCAAGCCTTCTTTAAAAACAAACAAACAAACAAAAACAGTGGCTTCCTGGTTTATGCTGGTAGCACTAACTCTGTCTCTTTTAGGAGAAAGAGCATTTGAATGGGGTTTGTGAACAGAGTGCTACAGGTTAACTAATGGCAAAGTAGAAATCTGCATGCCTGGGACTAGGGCAGAAGGCAGGGCTCATAGAACTGGTAGTAAACATATGTCCACCGTGTTGAACTGCTCAAAGCCAAAAGGCAAAGCAGCTTAGTCCTAAACACAACCACTGAGCATTAAAAAAAGGGAAGGCACTCCTGGACAGAAAATGATTATAGATACAAAATAAAAAGCAGATTCAGACCAAAGATGACCTCTGAATGGGTCACAATATTGAATGAATGTACATAGGCTTGAGAGACAGAGAAAAAAAGGGTATAGCAGTTAAAAAAGTAAAGTCTTTAAAGAGACAGAGTATAGACAGATATAGATTAAAGGAATAAAGAAAAAATAAGTCATTTAAAGATAGAAGATATACAGATAATATGGATTAAGTATATTATTGTGTTTTTAAATTTTTTTTACTGTGAATGAGATAAGTACAGAGAGACTTTTTGTACAGGCTGCTAAGCTAAACAAACATATATATTTTAAGGTATCTTGGCTTCAAAGTTTGGGTATAAGAATATATTGCTTTGGAAAAGAGGTTATGGTTTTGTTTCCACAGAGGATGAGAACCTGTGGATTCCTTTCAGAACAATATGGTTTGATGTACCAAGACCCCATGAAAGGTCTCCATGAACCCCACCCCCCAAATACTTTGCCCAAAAAAAAGCACCAAGCAATTTGGAAGAAAACTGCATCCAAATTCCCAAATCTTTTTTTAGAAATGTTTGTTTTCATTTAAAGGGGACTATGATATAGAGATGAATACTTTGTTTTGTTGTGGATCTTGGTCTATTGATACAAATTTAAGGTCAATTTTGTTATATGTATTTCTGCTCTTATTTAAGTTATTGTGTTTATGCAGCTCATTTTAAAATGTAATGTATAGTTAAGATATACAGATTAATAGATAGTCATTTATGATTGTCAAACTTGTAGTCATGTTAAAATTTCTAGATGTACAGAGAAATATTTCAGATAGATAGGCATAATTCAAATATTTCAAAGACTTACAGAATATGCCATTTAAAATGTTTTAAGAACTATACTTTTCTCAACAGTGAGACATGTCTTTTCCTGGCAGCATCAATTAATTCAGTGAAGTTTATAAGCATTGAAGAAACATGTTATAAAATTTGCCTTCAATGTGACAAGGCTAGCCATTTGGGAAATAAACTGCTCTTGTCTAGAATGCTTGATTGCTCGATTTATGAACTGGACATGCAGAACCCACAAAAAATGACTCCTGAACTTGCCTAAAGAAGGTGACACAGTCCTTCCGTGTTCCTACTTCATGATAGAGTCTGCCAGACATTCTGCAGGACACATAAGAAAGTAGTTGATGGACTTTGTCATTACAAGGGAGAACAGACTTTCAAATTTCCTGCTTCAGGGAAATGTCTGCTTGATACTATGGGCCTATAGGCTAAATATGAATGTCCCAACATTACAGAATAACTTTGGATAACTGTTCAGGGAGCAAGATATCTCTGTCAATTCTAGAGTTTTGGAGGTTCATTATAATGCACTTCCTGCTTGTTAGGTAATATTATATCCTTCTGGAGTCTGTGATGGAGTTGAAGAAAGATAGTTATAATTATAAAAGATAAATTAGATATAAAACTTTAGAATCACAAAGATATAATAGATGATAGAATATTTTCCTTAATTTGCCAAATATAAATGGACTACATATTGTAACTGTAATACTTGCTTACTAAATGTTTTGTTATATGTAATTTTGCTATGTTAAAGTTAAAACCATCCTTTTTAATTAGACAGAAAAGGGGAGATGATGTGGGATTCCCCTCTGTATTCTGTGAATATGTTTTATTACCATTGTTGTTAATGAATAAAGCTGTTTGGGTCAATTGCTTAGCAGAATAAACCCAGGCAGAAAATCAATACAGAGATAGATAGATAGATAGATAGATAGATAGATAGATAGATAGATAGATAGATAGATAGATAGATGATAGATAGATAAGGCAGAGTCATAGAGAGGCCATGCAGCTCCTGAAGGAGAAAGACACTGGACCTTTACCTGGTAATTCACAGGCTCATGGTGATACACAAAATAATAGAAATTGCTTAATTTAAGATGTAAGAGCTAACTAGGAATACACTGGCATATTGACCAAGCAGTTTTATCATTAATATAGTTTCTATGTTATTATTCAGGTCTGGGCAGCCAGGAAGTGAATGAACAGTCTCTGTTTACAAAGAAGCATCTCTTTTTTTTCTTATCAATTTGAAATTGTTGTGGTATGTGTCTATTCAAGTCTTGGATTTGCCATCTCATGTGCATGAAAATTCTTCCCACTGATGGTTAAACCTTTCTATATACCATGTTTCTTCTTCAGATTGGTGAAGTGATGATTAACATTATAACAGTGTCACTTTGGGAAACACAGCATTTTCTCATAAATTTCAGTATTCTGTCTTAGAATCTCACTATTCAACTTTTAAGAGTCAAATACAGTTACTGTAAATTAAAATTAACTCTACATCTAACTCGGTCACTGTCCACTTCACTGTCTCAGGTACTCTCAATAAATGTTTGTTATATACTGTGTTGGATCACAACCTTTTGCTTATATTCAGTTTTTAGTCCTTAGAATCATGTCAAACAGAGGAAATAAGCATTTTAAAACCACAAAAAATGATTTTCTTATTGAATGGTAGATGTATCTTTCATAGCTGTGTTTGTCATTGTAGCAATTTTATTATGATGTGACAGTATATTTTCTGTGTTGGGCTGTGTTGTCCACTTTGATTGATGGTGTATTTTTCCTGCTGTACTCATAATTCCTTTGTGTTGATAGAGTTGAAACAAGACAGCAGCTCTTGCCTCGTACATCATGTGAGGAGGCTATGACTCAAGTGAGTGGTAATTTTCTGCATTACTCATTTGAACCCCAGGAAAAGTATTCCCTTGCTGTGATTAAATCATGGAGTCTATGTGTGATAGTAGTTTTACTGTTCTTAAAATAACATTTTTTTTGTAAATTCCAATATTCTTTAAATGTTTTATGTAGTGGTATTTCAATTGTATTTTAGTAAATAAAGACTGCCTGAAGATCTGAGAGTAAAACAACCCACTGGTCAGCTTTACAGACTAGGTTATGGTAACACACACCCTTAATCCCGGTAGCCATAATGACATGCACCTTGAATCCCAAAAGCCACACTAGTTTCCATAGAAACTGGGAGGTTCATTCCTTTAATCAGAGTGGTGCATGGATTATAAAACGGGAGGAAACAGCTCTAAGCACAAAGTATCATTCTGAGATTCTTGGAGTCAGGTTTGTCCTTTAAGACGGAGGTCAAGATAAGAATCAATGGCTAACTGTTTTGCTTTTGGATCTCCAGGTTGAACCCCAATTTCTCTCTTTGATAAATTGTGTAAGTCTCATTTTGATTAATTTCATCAATGTCATTTTCTTTGGTATTTTATGTATAATTTTTGTTTACTTAAATAAATCAGAATTAATAAAAAGAGTTTATACAGTGCCATTAACTGTAAGTCTATTAAAAATATTTTATAATCTTCACTCAAAATTACCCATTGGACTTCTTCCCACCTCGTGTTCACTTCTACTGATTCTGCAGCATGTTTTTACAGTAGTTTTCTAATAAGAGTTTCTTAATGGGAAAATCTCCTCACAACCCCCTGTCCTGAATGATTCAGTTGAATTTTAGATCAGATGGTTTAGCAGAATTGTATGTCAAGATAATTTAGCCTAGACTGCCCTTGAATTGGATTAAGTAGTCAGTCACAGCTCTTTACAATATTTCTTCCTTTATATTTTAAATAACTTTTATACTTTATTAGTTTCTTATGCATTTTATTCCATTGATATGGTCTCCCCACCATTTCAGTGGACACTACTACTTTTTATTAAGTAAAGTTCTTTCAATTTCTCATATGTAGCATGAAGAAACACACTAATATTTTGTGTTTTCTATGGGCTGTATGAACTGATCCACTGTATTACTCTGGCAAAGCTAGGCTACAATCACATACAAGCTCACATCACAGTGGTTTGGCAGAAGAAATACTCTTTTTCAGTAACATATACTCTGACACTCATAACTGGGAATGTCTTCTATCTCTTGTTACTTTAGGAAATGAAATGCTATTCATTTTATAATACTTCCAGGACATTACAAGGTCTATATTTACATAGCATCTATTGTCTACTCAGTAAGGGAAAAATAAGGATGGTTAGGGCACAGTGGGACATAACGTCTCCATAACAGATGTTAGACACATCAGTACTTTCTATAGTATGTTAACCAAATGTCATATGGCTCTATTCTAAACAATTTAAAGATGGTGTGACATGGGAAACTTTATGGAATTTTGATGAATCATGTCTAACGTCACTGCCAAAAGGATAGTTTACAATAGAATCTCGCATAAGAATTCAGAAGATGTCATATAAAACCATTGTTATTATTGTTCTCCCTATTATACTTAGCACTATAATTAATGACTGCATCATTGAAATTCTTCTAGGATGAGCATATATTATTAAATTTTTTGACATTTGATAGTATAAAGGATAGGAAAATATAGCCAAGAAAAAATTCAATTACTAAAGACAATAGGAAAAGATTGACATTGAGATATTCAAGGAATTGGTTCTAATTTCTGATGTTCCCCAAAAGAAATTATTCAAAGTAAGGGCTTGGTAGTTTGATTCCAGATAAAGCTTGCTTCCTCTGCTGTCAAGGATATAAAAGAAAAGTCAATCACGTGAATGAAAAGCTTGTAATCTCAACTCAACTAATGGGTAGATTTGTCTAGATAGAATTGAGGCAGTGATACAGTTTTTGTTTTAATTAAGTTAATAAAGAGAGATAATATTATCAATTATTTGCACAGAACTCAATAACTAAATAATAGGAACTTAGAGTACAAGGTTAAGAAAAATAAAAGAACTAGGATTTTCTGAGCTTGGAACCATGCTAATCATTTAATGCGTTAAATGTCTAAGTTAATCTCTGGTCTTGTTCAGAGTTAAAACTTGTTTCTGTGGTCAAAAGATAGCTTATATATCATTTACTTCTCTCCACTAATTCTGGCTGAATTTCTTATAAATAATTTTTAATGATTTTACAAAGATACAGAATTTAATGAATTTATCAACATTTGATGCTTGCATTTTTATAAACAGTCAATTTATGTCTTTGAAAAAAGAAATTGAAGAGGATACCGGAAAACGGAAGGATCTCCCATCCTCTTGGATTGGTAAGATCAACATAGTAAAAATGGCAATTCTACCAAAAGCAATCTATAGATTCAATGCAATCCCCATCAAAATCCCAACAAAATTCTTCACAGACCCTGAGAGAACAATAATCAACTTTATATGGAAAAACAAAAAACCCAGGATAGCCAAAACAATCCTATACAATAAAAGCACTTCCGGAGGCATTACAATCCCTGACTTCAAACTCTATTACAGAGCTACAGTAATGAAAACAGCTTGATATTGGCATAAAAACAGAGACGTTGACCAATGGAATCGAATTGAAGACCCAAATATTAACCCACAAACCTATGAACACCTCATATTTGACAAAGAAGCTAAAATTATACAATGGAAGAAAGAAAGCATCTTTAACAAATGGTGCTAGCATAACTGGATATCAACATGTAGAAGAATGAAAATAGATCCATATCTATCACCATGCACAAAACTCAAGTCCAAATGGATTAAAGACCTCAATATAAATCTGACCACACTCAACCTGATAGAGGAGAAAGTGGGAAGTAGCCTGCAATACATGGGCACAGGAGACCACTTCCTATGTATAACCCCAGTGGCACAGAAAATTAGAGCAACAATGAATAAATGGTACCTCCTGAAACTGAGAAGCTTGTGTAAAGCAAAGGACACTGTCATTAAGACAAAAAGGCCACCTACTGAATGGGAGAAGATCTTCACCAACCCCACATCAGACAAAGGTCTGATCTCCAAAATACATAAAGAACCCAAGAAATTAGACATTAAAATTCTAAATACCCCAATTAAAAATGGGGTAATGATCTGAACAGAGAATTCTCAACAGAAGAAGTTCAAATGGCCAAAAGATACTTAAGGTCGTGTTCAACTTCCTTAGCGATCAAGGAAATGCAAATCCAAACAACTTTGAGATACCATCTTACATCTGTCAGAATGGCTAAAATGAGAAACACCAAGGATAGCCTATGCTGGAGATGATGTGGAGAAAGGGGCACACTCATCCATTGCTGGAAGAAAGGCAAACTTGTGCAACCACTTTGGAAATCAGTGTGGCAGTTTCTCAGGGAATTGGGAATTAACCTAACTCAGGATCCAGCAATACCACTCTTGGGAATATACCCAAGAGATGCATAATCATACTACAAAAGCAGTTGTTCAACTGTGTTCATAGCAGCATTATTTGTAATAGCCAGATCCTGGAAAGAACCTAGGTGCCCCTCAAAGGAAGAATGGATAAAGAAAGTGTGGAATATATACACATTAGAGGACTACTCAGCAGTAAAAAACAATGACATCTTGAAATTTGCATGCAAATGGATGGTAATAGTAAACACTATCTTTAGTGAGATAACAGACCCAAATAGATGAATATGAAATTTCGCCCAAAGGATGAAGATGGAGACAGAGACCCACAGTCACATCATATCAATGGACTGAGCTCCCAAGGTCCAGTTGAAGATAAGAAGGAGGGAGAATATGAGCAAGGAAGTCAGGACGGCGAGGGGTTGGTCCACCCACTGAGACAGTGTGCCTGATCTAATGGGAGCTCACCAAATCCAGCTGCACCGGGACTGAACGAGCATGTGATCAAACCGGACTCTCTTAATGTGGCTGCCAATGGGGCCGGACTGAGGAGCCATCGATAATAGCACTGGAACTTGTCTCTTCTGCATGTATTGGCTTTTTGGGACCCAGTTTACTTGGATGCACACCTTCCTAGGCCGGGATGGAGGGGGCAGGGCCTTGGACTTCCCACAGGGCAGGGTACCCTGCCCTCTCTTAAGGATGGAGGGGGAGGGAGGAGGGTTAGTGGGGGAGCGGGAGGGGAATCGGAGAAGGGGAGGAAGGGTCAATTTTTGAATGGAAAAATAATAAATAAAGAAAAAAATTCTCCAAAAAAAGAACTGTAAAAGAAAGGTTGAGTCTATTTACATAATCTATATTTCTTTGTAAAAAATCATAATTTGAAAGGCCTCCAAATTTTACTGGGAGTAGATATGTCAATATTTGGAGAAAGAGGGGCATACATCTCAAACTTGGACTAAAATCTTTACTATTAAAAATATATATCTCACTCTTCAATCGAGGGACATTTAGGTTGTTTCCAGATTCTGGCTAAGACAAACAATGTAGTTGAGCACATGTCCTTGTGGCATGATTGAGCATCCTTTGGATATATAACCAAAAGTGGTATTACTGGGTCTTGAGGAAGGTTGTTTTCTAATTTTCTGAGAAATGGCCATACTGACATTCAAAGGGGCTGTACCAGCTTGCGCCAACAGTAAACACAAGTGTTCCCTTTACCCCACAACCTCTCTAACATAAGTTGTCATCAGTGATTTTGATCTTGGCCATTTTTACCTGTGTAAGATGGAATCTCAGAGTTATTTTGATTTGCATTTCTCTGATGACAAAGGATGTTGAATATTTCCTTAAGTGTTTTTCAGCCATTTTAGATTCCTCTGTTTAGAGTTTTCTGTTTAGGTGGTACATTTACACAATGGAGTACTACACAGAAGACAAAAATAACAACATCTTGAAATTTCCAGGCAAATGGATAGAGCTAGAAAACATCATTTCAGGTGAGGTAACCCAGACATAGAAAGACAATTATCACATGTACTCACTCATAAGTGGTTTTTGAAATAAAGCAAAGAAAATCAGCCTACAAATCACAATCCCAGAGAATTTAGACAACAATGAGGGCACTAAGAGAGACATACATAGATCTAATCTACATGGGATGTAGAAAAGATAAGATCTCCTGGGTAAATTTGGAGCATGGGGACCTTGGGGGAGGGCTAAAAGGGAGGGGAGAGACAGGGAGGGGAGCAGAGTAAAATGTTGAGCTCAATAAAAATCAATTAAAAGAAAACATAAAAAAGAACAAAGAAAAGGACCTCATCCCTGAATAAAAAAAAGAATATATACCTTAGAGCCTGGGAAGATGACTAAGCAGTAAAGAGTTGTGGTACAGAGGACCAGAGTTTGTTTCTCAGTACCTGTGTGACAGGTTTCACAACTGCCTGTGCTATAACTCCATGGGTACTGAAATCCCTCTGACCTCCAAGGGCAAATACAAAAGTACATTAACACCCAGTCACACATATGTACACAAACATATAATTGTAAGTTAATCCTTTCTAAGAACAGAATATTTAGTTTGGATTTTGTCCTCAAACTTACTCTACTGTTGCTTAATATTTAAATAAACTATTAAACATAAGCACACAAATGTATTTATACTTACTATATTTTATAAAATTATAGAAGTTGCTGTGTTCTGGCAAAGGAGTCAGTGTCAAATTGATTCATTGCATATGACATAATATATTTAGCTGAATATGTCTGAACTTGAATTTGCTTTATGAAACTAACTGTGCTACGCATCTCCATATCATATTGTTTGCTCCTGTTTCCTAATCTTGATGAAATATGGTCATTCTTGAGAAGTGAGATGATATGGGTTATGAGAAACATGATGGAATCATAGCTTTATATTGGGCAGTATACCTAGTTATTATGAAATTTTCAAATAATTATAATTTTTAATTTATTCTAAGCAAAATATGTTCATCAGAGCAACAGATCATGCAATTTATAGCTTATATTTATATGTATATGTAATAATTATATGCCATTTAAATAAATATATAGTCATACTTAATTTTGATGGCTCTTTATGTTTAATAATATTTTAATGGATATTTTTGTGTTTGTATGTGTGTGTGTGTGTGTGTGAGAGAGAGAGACAGATACAGAGAGAGAGAGAGAGAGAGAGAGAGAGAGAGAGATTTGTATTTATTTGTGTGTTTTTGTGATTCTGTGCAAGTATGCAAGTGCTATGCTGTATGTGTATGCCAGAGAGCAGTAGTCTTGGGTGCCAGCATTTATTTTGCCCTTGCCTGAATATGATCTCTTCTTATTTGCTGCTGTGGATAGCCACTGAAAGGGCAGTCCAGCTTTGGGTGATTGTTTGAGTCTCCTTGTTGGTGTAAAGTGGGACTATAGGTACTTATTTTCTTTCATCTGATTTTTTTATTGATTTTTATTGAGCTCTACATTTTTCTTTGCTCCCCTCCCTGCCTCTCCCTTTCATCTGGTTTATATAGGTCCTGAGAATCTGAAGTCAGGTCCTCAGTTTTGCACAGAAATGCTTTACATATTCAATCATCTCCTCAGTAAAATGATTTTCACACAATTTGCACATAATATTTTTCTTGGAGAGTGAATAACTCTTCTCTGGTCTACTGAATTACACATATGCCATTAAAATTTATTTTTTGTACATAATTAGCAACTTAAAATTAGCAAAATATGGAGCACAATTTTGCTGATAAGCCATATACTATCATTGGCATCCAAAGAAGTCCATATCATAAACTCTATAATTTGTAGACATACATATTCATTTATCATGTTGACCACTAAAAGTGTTTTATTATCTTTACCTTCCTGTGTCCTTTGCCCACTCACATGTTCTGTGCACACTGTTCTCTCAGGGCTCTGAGAGTGCTAAGAGGTCAGATATAGATGATGCTCCTCTAATTAACACATATCCGACACTCCCCATGGCATAAATCAATTTCAAAAGCCTTCCCTTCAGACCTTCTTTCTCCTTAAAAATTAAATTTACTTTTTTTGTCATCAGCATCAAAACATTTTCAGTTTCAGAAACCTGTCATATTCTTCCATGATCATATCAATTAACTGTCAGTTTTCTTTACTGTATTTTTAACATCCAAGCTGTTATTCTCTGTAAAATTCTCACTACCTTGATTTAGCATCTGTTTATATTTCATGTGAATTGTTCCATTTATTGCCACTGATTTCAAACCTCGTCACAATTTCTTCCAGTTCCACATAATTGCCAATTTTTGTTTTGAATGTAAAATCACGCTGTAACTGCAAAGTCTCTCTTCATCCTCCTTCTATTCGGTCCTTTGAATTGGAATTTTCTCAGGCATTAGTGACTGAAATGTCTTCCCATTCTTGCTTCTGTGAATTATCTGTTGAAAATGATGCAGCATAAGCTATATTGCAGTTTCCGAGTTTATTTTTGGCTTTTGTTTTTGCATTGTTAAGGCTTGAACTTAGGGACACAATGCATTCTCAGTGAGGACCTCTATTGCTTCTCTGTTGCTGTTTTGGAACACAACACTTTTATTAGGGGGAAGGGGCTTTGCCCTTCCTCAACTTAATGTGCCAGGCTTTGTGGACTTCCATGGGAGTCCTGACTCTTTGAGAGGAGTGGATGAGGGTGAGTTGCAGGGGGACACAGAAAGCCGTGTGTGTGGGAGGAACTGTGGTTAATATGTAAAATAAATAAAAAATTTATGAACTGTAGAGGGAATATACTACACAGTAACAATATAGTTAAATATAATAAAGAAAAATTTCATGTTCAAGTCAACGTCAGCCTCCCTATGGCTGAGCATCTATCTCAGAGCAAACATTTATTGATGAGTCCCTATAGGTCATGAACCTACTACTTAAGAGATCTCAGGACAAATTAACACTTCAGAATTATGAAAAAATAAGAAATAATGATTTATACCACTGTCACTGATATACATTTTGCTAGAAATATAAAAACATTGAGAACTTGGTCCTCCAAACTAGATATTGAAATAGAGCAAATACCAAAGACTTGTGGCTTTGGGTTTAGAATTGGTGCCAAATGGATATTATCTGTCAAACCAAAACAGTGTGAAGGTTATTTGTGAAGACTAGTAGACTGACTCACATAGGCGTGGAAGAAGGAACATATGTGTTGTTTGTTGAAGTGTTGTCATGTGTTCCTTTAATGGGATCTTAGCAGAAAGAGCCTAGCTTAAGCGCTTTTGCTCACGAACAAGGAAATGGATCAATGAAGGCTTCTACTTTTTATACAGTACCATGAGTGGATTATGTTCTAAAATAGTGATCCTAACATTCCTAATACTGGATCCTTAAATACAGTTCCTCATGTGTTGGTGACCCCCCAACCATAAAATTATTTCATTGCTACTTCAAAACTGTAATTTTGCTACCATTGTGATTTGAAATATCAATGTCCAATATGCAGGATACCTGATATGTGACTTCTAAAGGCATCACAATCCACACCTTGAGATCTGCTTATCTAAATGCACAAGTTTTGCAGTTTCTTTTCCACTGAATTGAAGGAAAATATTGAGAGTTCTATATCTGGCACTATGTAAAACACATTTACTCTAATTTATAGATAATAAAATGGTAGAAAATTTCAATTTAACAATTTTTTTTATTCTTTTCTACAAAGGTAAAACCTGTGCATGGCTCAGAAAATCTTATCAAAGTGGTGTTTAGTGAATGTCCTCATTTAGTTAGAAAGGGTCTGGAAATGTTCAGGACACCTAGCTTGACATGAAAAGTTTAGGAAGTCTTCCCACAAAAGAAATGTTGGTTTTCCTTCAACCGACACATGAACAGCTCTCTGTTACAGTGCATTTCTTGCATTTCCTTTTTCTTTTTTTTTTTTTGTTGATTCACTTCATTTTGTGTTTGTGGTTTTGAGAACAGATGTCTTTTCTATATCCAAGGCTGCGCTAGGGCTAACTGTGTAACCCAGACTAGTGTCAAGCTCATAAAGCTTATATAGATGGCAGTCATTGGCCTCTGGGGAATGTTTACAATACACATTTTATCTGGACAGTTATTCAGTTCTTTTACTAAACTAATTCACCATTGTTTCTTCCTTACTTAATTATGTATTTTAGTCCTTAATTCAGGTGCATGTCAATTTACATTTAAATCTGCTTTCTTCAACTTTTCTTTGTTCTTGTCAATATCCTTTCAAAAAGCAATGAGTATGTCATATATACTCAATCTTCTTATGGACATTATCATAATTATTATTTCCTATATATCATTGCCCAATTATACAAATAAATGACTAGACTGTTATAGAGAATGTTGATGCCACATTCCTGAATAACAAGTCCTCTTTGATGGTATTGCTTACCTCAGCATCACATTACTCCCTAAAATCTATGTAATTATATTTCTTTTTTCTGGTAAAGTTTGAAAGTTTCTTATGTGAATCTCCATTGAGTATAACTCATAATCATTCAATCAGTATCAATAAAATATCTGTAATTGAAGAAGAATTTAAGGAACTTTTTTGGAGTTAACTGCTTTTATTCCCCTTCTAAAATAAATATATATTTTTTCATTATCTTTGTCCAATGAATGACATTCCTATTGTCTTTATGTGGCATAGTATATACATACATTCCTATCAAATTTCACAGTGACAAAAACCCATCTTTCTAGATTGCAAATTCTCAGTGTTTTCTTACTTGGCATACATTGAGAGGGATTTTATAATGCACCCTTCCCTTAACTGGTTTATGTTGGTGATGGCAGAACACTCAGCAATAGGGGGAGATTTCTACCTGTACAGTCTCTGTCACTGAAAACAAGTATGTAACTTGGTTCATTGACTTTCACATAGAACACTTTCTGTATTGAGAGCTGGAAGTGATATACAATCTCCTAAAAGCCTTTTTTCAAGTCACTAAATCATGATGGTAGAAATAAATTCTTAAATGGTTAGTGAAGTATATTGTGTATTGTAAAACAGATTCTTTCTTAAGCTTATTAAACAAAGAGACAGCTTTGATTCTTTGTTGTTGCTATTGATGGGGTTATCCAAGCTGTAAAAGAATACATGTTCTTGAATCTGCCATTTCATTCCCTGAGTTATTACCAGTACATTAAACTGCAAATGTAATGCAAATTTTAATTTGAATAATTTTGAGAACAAGCTATAAGTGAAGTTTGATAGCTTTTTGGTCATTAATAGGAAGCAAAAATGAAGGCTTAGGAAAATATTCTATTAATTAAAAAGATAATATATATATATAAATACACCAGAAATAAATCTTATATTACATGAGTAATTGAAATAGCTTTAGATTTTCTACTTCCTAGTGAAAAGCATAAGAAAGCTATTTCAAGAAGAGGGCTGTTAGCAAGCATTATAAAGAATAGCATCTATAAGAATTACATATGTAATAATACCTAAAGGTATAATATCATTAAACAGAAAATGTAATGGTCAGTATGAATTTATTTTTTACTAAAAATGTATTATAACATTAGGATTTTATGGTGTATAATTTCTAAATTTTATTTGTCTTGAAATCTTTGAATTCCAAATAGATATTACCAGGCATTATCACAAAGGGGAATTATAAATACTTTCTCATAATTATCTATTACAACCCTTAAATCACTTTTGTAGTAGTGAACTAGAATTTGGGGAGATTTCACATTTGATCTGATTTAGAAAAGCAGACAGCCCTAACCAAATTAGTGTGCATAAAAGTTTCATAAAAATTGTGTAGTAATATTAACATTACACGTACCTTGTCATTTAGGGATCAGGAATTCTTAACAGTTGAAATGTAGATAATGACAGATCCACAAGTAGGAACTATTTATGACATTAATTTATAGTGATGCACCTCACCTTTCTCTGATAAGTCAAGTAAGTGTTTGGAAAGTTGATGAGCACATATATATTTTATACCAGGACCTCTTCTCCTCTCATCCCCTCCGCCTACCTTATGTCATTCCTACCAATCCACTCTTTCTCTTTTCAGAAAACGGCAGGCATATATGCCTATCAACAAAACATGATGTATCAAGCTTCAGTGAGACTAAGCTTGGTATTGCTGGACTCCTAAGAGTGGGAGCAGGGGCTGTCTCACTCTTTTAGTGGCTCTTGCAAACCTAATTCGTGTACTGGGTTGACTTGCCCTACTTTGATACAAGGCTTGGTCTTGGATTTTCTTGTAATGTCTTTGACTCCTCTGGCTCATACAATCCTTCCTTCCTCTCTTCAGCTCAATTTCCCGAGCTTGGCCTAATATTTATTAGTGGTTTCTGCTTTCGGTAACCAAACGAGTCTCTAATACAATTGGGCTGGGCACCAATCTATGAGTAAAGGAAAGTATCATTAAACATTACATTGACATTTCTCCCTCACCTCCGGTCCTTTTTGCTTCTGTCCCATGTCTCTGTGCCATTCAACCTCCGGGTTTGGTGCCCAGGAAGTTTCAGGGGGAGGGCTTGTGCTCATGGCCTGGATCTGTCTGACGCTAGACCAGTATGGTTTGATGTGTCTAAAGTCTTTCCTTTATCTTTTTCGAGACAGGGTGTCTCTGTAGTTTGTATCCTGCCCTGGCCTCTGTGCCCCGAATGCTGGGATTAAAGGCGTATACCCCCACTGCCCCCACTGTCAAGCCATCGTTGTTTCAGCAAATCCCATAGGCAGGACAGAATGTATGTTGAAGTTGGTGTGACTGGGTTGGTGTCCTAATCTCTCCACTGGAAGTCTTGCTTGGTCACAGAAGATGGCCAATGCTGGCTACATATCAACTATTGCTAAGAGTCTTATATGGGGTCATCCTTGTAGATTCCTGGAAGTTTCTCTTGACCTAGGTTTTTTCTTGACCAAGAAATGGTTTCCCCCCAACCTCCAGGCATATTTTGGTATTGTCTCCCTTGAACCAACCCCAACCTTTTCCTTCACGTTTCCTTCTGTATTTGTGCCCAGTCCAACCATGAAATCTCTTCTATTCCCATTTGTAGAGAGATCCATGTACCCCCCACATCTTGGGCCCTCCTTGTTACCTAGCCTCTCAGGGTCTGGGGCTTGTAGCATGGTTATCCTTTGCTTCATAATTAATATCTATAAAAAGTGAGTACATACCATGTTTGTCTTTCTGGATCTGGATTATCTCCTTCAGGATTCAGGATGTTTCTTTTTTTTCTAGTTCCATCCATTTGCTAGCAAATTTCACAATGTCTTTTTTTTTTTTTTTTTTTTTTGACATGGTTTCTCTGTAGCTTTGGAGCCTGTCCTGGAACTAGTTCTTGTAAACCAGGTTGGCCTCGAACTCACAGAGATCCGCCTGCCTCTGCCTCCCGAGTGCTGTAATTAAAGACCTGCGTCACCACAGCCCGGTTCAAGGTCTTTGTTTTAACTAGGTAAATGCACCACATTTTTATTTTCCAAGTCCTCAGTAGACGGACATCTAGGTTGTTTCTCAGTTCTGGCTATTACGAATAAAGCTGCTATAAGCATGATTGAGCAAGTGTCTTTGTGGTATGAGTAAGCATCCTTTGGATGTATGCCCAATGGTGGTATAGCTGGGTTATATAAATTCCAGATTTGCTGAGAAATGATCATATTGATTTTGATAGTAGCTGTGCAAGTTTATACCCTCCCCCAGCAGTGGAGGAGTGTTCCCCTTGCTCCACATTGTCTCCAGCATGAACTGTCACTTGTGTTTTTCATTTTACTTATTCAGAAAGGTATAAAATGGAATTACAGAGTTGTTTTGATTTACATTTCCCTGATGGCTAAGGCTGTTTAACATTTTTTAAGGGTTTCTTACTCACCTAAGATTCGTCTGTTGAGGATTTTCTCTTTATGTCTGTACCCCACTTTTAAAAATAGGTTTTATTATGCCTAGTTTCTTGAGTTCTTATATTTTGTAAATCAGATCTCTGTCAGACATGGGGCTAGTGAAGTACTTTTCCCATTCTAGAGGCTTCCATTTTATCCTATTGACTGTGTGCTTTACAGGAGATTTTCAGCTTCCTCAGGACCCATTTATTAATTGTCTCCCTTAGTGTCTGCACTATTAGTGTTCTGGTCAGGAAGGTGTCTCCTATATGAATGTGCTCAATAGTATTCCCCACTTTCTCATCTATCAGGTTCAGTGAATCCGGGATTGTGGTGAGGACTTTTTGACTTGGACTTTAGTTTTGTGTAGGGTGATACATATGGATCATTTGCATTCTTCTGCCTGCTGGCCTCTAAGACCAGCACCATTTGCTGTAGATGCTTTCTTTTTCTGTGCTATATAATTTTGGATTCTTTGTCAGAGATCAGGAGTCCATGGGTATGAGGATTTATGTCTGCATGTTTGATTTGATTCAGTTGATCTACCTGTCTGTTTTAAAGCTAGTGTCATTCAGTTTTTTTTTATTATTATAACTCTGTAATAGAGCTTGAAATCAGGGATGGTGATACCTCTGGATGATCTTTTATTGTATAGGGTTGTTTTTAGCTATCCTGTGCCTTTTTTGTTTTGTTTTGGTTTTTCCTTATGAAGTTGATCATAAAGAAATAATTGTGATAGAATTTTAATGGAAATTGTATTGATTCTGTGGATTGCTTTTGGTAGAATGGCAATTTTTCTATATTAATTCTACCAATCCATGAGCATAGGAGATGATATTTCCACCTTTTAGTATATTCCCCAATTTCTTTCTGCATAGACTTTAAGTTCTTGTCATACAAAACTTTCACTTGTTTGGTTAGAGTTACCCAATACTAGAATTAATCAATATGCCAATAAAAAGTCACAGGCTAACAAAATGGATTAGAAAATAGGATCCCATATAAACAAACACATTTCGGCAGCAAAGATAGACATTACCTCATTTTAAAGGGATGGAACAAAATTTTTCAATTCAAGGGACCTGAGAAGCAAGCTGGTGCAATTATCCTAATATCGAACAAAATAGACTTCAAACCAAAGTTAATTAAAAGAGACGGAGAAGGACATTTTATACTCATCAAAGGAAAAATACACCAAGATGACCTCTCAATTCTTAACATCTATGGCCCAAGTTCAAGGGCAGCCACGTTTGTAAAAGACACATTACTAATGTTTAAATCACATACCAAATCCCACATATAAGTAGTAGGGAAACTTCAACACCCTACTCTCACCAATGGACAGGGTGTCCAGACAGAGGCTTATAAGTTACAGAGAAAATCTCAATAGATTAAAAAAATGAAATAACCCCCTGTATCTTATCAGATAACCGAGGATTAAAACTGGATTTCAACAATGACAAAAACTACAGAATGTCTACAAATGCATGGAAACTGAGCATCTCTTTTCTAAACTGTCAATGGGTCAATGAACAAAGAAAGATATTAAAGACTTCCAAGAATTCAATGAAAATGAATGCACAAAATGACGGAACAAAAGGGAAGTTGTATTATGATGAAAGTTCATGGAACTAAGTGCCTGGATAGAGAATTTGGAGAAATTCTTTTTTGGAGGTCACAGTCACCCTAATAGTCAGACCACATAAAGATTCAACACAGAAATAGAATTACAGACTAATTTCCCTCATGAACATTGACGCAAAAATACTCAATGAAATACTGGCAAACTGAGTTCAAGAACACATCAAAATAATCATCCACCATGATCAAGTAGGCTTCATCCCAGGGATACAGTGATGATTCAACATATGAAAATCTGTCAACATTATCCACCATATAAACAAACTGAAAGAAAAAGAAAACACATGATCATTTCATACTAAAAATGTCTTTGACAAAATCCAGAACCTCTTCATGATAAAAGTCTCAGGAAATTAATATTACAAGGAACGTGCCTAAAAGCAATATACAGTAAGCCTATAGCCAACATCAAATTAAATGGGGAGACAAAATAATCCCATTAAAATCAGGAACATAACAAGGCTATCCATACTATCTGTATCTATTTGATATAGTATTTGAAATTTTGTTAGGGCAGTAGGACAACTAAAGGAAAACAATGCATACAAATCTCAAAGAAGGAAGTCAAGGTATCATTATTTGCAGATCATGGGATAGTACACATAAGTGACTCCCAAAATTTAACCAAGGTACTCATCCTGCTCATGAATACCATTAGTGAAGTGACTTCATTCAAAACTAACTCAAAAAAATCAGTATCCCTTCTATATACAAATGATAAATGGGCTGAGAAAGAAATCAGATTTAAAAAAAAAACACCCTTCACAATAGCTACAAAAAATATTTGTTGGTGAGTTTGTTATTACAAAGGAGTTTAATATTTCTCTTAATGAGATTAGCAATCACTAGTCTTATTAATTACTAATAGAAATTTGTATATAACAGGCAACCAGAAATCTTGCTTCTTGGAAATAATTGCCTTTAAAATACTTGGAGACAAAATATATTTATTCATTTTGACATATTTTGAACAAGCTTACTACCTTATCAAATAGTTAAGAACAAAATTACTTTTACAAATCACTTGATAATTTTACCATATGATTGCAGAGGTGACAAAACTCCATTCTGGAAAATCTTGAGATCATTGGTGGTTATCAGAATTAAAGTAATATAAAATTGGTCAGCAGAAGAAAAATACAGATACCTTTTATATACCACAGAGTCTTCTATGAGAAAATAAAGACTTTAGATAATCAGTTAGAGCAAATTACTTATGTATTAACTAGTACAAAAAATAGTTAACTATGAAGGTGATGAGGTATAGGGGTTTGGGCAAGGGTATAATTAGGACAACAAAGGTCGGTAGTTTAAGAAATTTTGTTTAGAATTCTCTTGTTTTCAAATTTCAATTATTGATTTTAATAGGTGTTAAAATGTGGTGTTGTAGTATTTGGAGCATTTATTTCACGTTGAAAGTTCACCTATTACTTTTAGAAGATTGAATGAAAGTCAGAGTGATTTTCTAGTTTTTGAAACAACTTTTACTTACACAACCAACATGTCAGAGTCTGGTATATTTTAACTCATTTGTGAGCACAATGCCATAATCTCTACCTTGTAGAATTCTCCACCTATAATGTTGACATATTAATGTACACATAGATCCTGTCATTTTTCAAAGGATTAACATCCTGCCATGCAGTTATTTCCATTACACACATTGAAACACCATCTAACTTTCTTTTATTCTCCTTAAGCTGATTTTATTTATTGTTACTCTTAGGGTAACATTTTATAATTTATATGTATATATATTAATATAGAAGATAGATAGATAGACTAAAACGTATAAAGTAAGGAACAATGTAAATGAAAAAGAAGATAAATCTTTTTGAAATAATATCTGGGTTCAACATGATTTTGGAAAAATGTTCTTTATTTTTGTTTGGTTTTCTGAGACAAGGTTTCTTTGTACTTTGGAGCTTGTCCTGAAACTAGCTCTTGTAGATCAGGCTGGCCTCAAACTCACAAATATCTGCATGACTCTGCCTCCCGAGTGTTGGGATTAAACGCTTGTGCTACCACCACCCAAAAAAAGAAATAATTTTCATGCTTTTGTTTTTGTTTCTTTATGGTTTTACAAAACAGGGCTTCTCTGTGTAGCTTTGGAGCCTGTCCTGGAACTTGCTCTGTAGACCAGGCTGGCCTCGAACTCACAAGATCTACCTACCTCTACCTCCCAAGTGCTGGGAATAAAAGCCATTCACCACCACCACCCTTAAAAGTGTGTACCGCCACTACCCTAGATGTTCTTAATAAACACAAACACTATTTTTGCCAGCATTCAACAGAGACTTACAGATCAATAGCCAAAAAGAAGCTTAACAGAACATTATATAGACTGAACAGGTTATATTTAGGATTACATAAGTACAATATATATGCGATGTAAGTATATTCAATATAAGTATAATGAATATGCATGCAATAACATTAAGTGAAAAAAAGAGGCCCTGAACTCATTAGAGTTGGGAAGGGTATATGGGAGTGTTTGGGTAGAGGAAATGGAAAGTTAATGTTATAACTATATTATGATCTTAAATATAAAAATAAAGTGAAAAAATTAAATACAGGAAATAGATATACTTTTTATTTCTTGCATTTTTTTCTTTCTTCATTTCTTTCTTTCTTCTTAATTTCATTTTACATTCCAACCACAGTTCTTCACCCCACTTCTCCTCATGTTCTCCCTTTCTTGCCCCCAGGTCAGCCATCCTTTCCCCCATCTATTCTGCTAAACCAGTAGGGTTCTCATGAGTAGACAAAAAATTCTGGCACCTTATTTTAGGGAAGGACCAAGCCTCCCCTTCCCCGCATTCAGGTTGAGCGTGGCATGCCAACATAGGGAATGGGCTCCAACAAACTTGTTCCTGAATCATAGATAACAGTGCCAGTGGTCCTTCAGATAGTCCAAGCTTCACAACTGTCTCACACATACAATGGGACTAGTTAGGGCCCATGGAGGCTCCACAGCTGTCAATTCATGAGTTCTCAAAAGCTTGATGCAGCTGTCTGCATAGATTTCTCTACGACAATGTTGTCCTCCATTGTTCATATTTCCTCATCCCTCCTTTCAGCTGGATTCCCATGGCTCAGCTTGGTACTTGCTTTTGGATCTCTGGAACTGGTTTTATCAATTACTGAATGAAGACTCTATGATAATAGTTGGGGTAGCTACCAATCTCATTACAGGGTAAGCCCAGTTTGGACACCCTTTCCGCTATTGCTAGGAGTTAAAGCTGGGGTCATCGTGAATTCTTGGGAATTTCCTTAGTACCAGGTTTCTCCCTAAACCCATAGTGGCTCTCTCTATCAAGACATCTCTTCAAATGCTCTCCCACTCCATCTATCCCCCTTGGACCATCCCTTTCTCTCATGTTCTCATCCCCCATTCCCTCCCCACTTATTGCCTCCTTTTCCCCCAGTTTGCCCAGGAGATCTCATCTAATTCCCCTTCTCAGGGCGATCCATGCATCCCTCCTAGAGTCCTCCTTGATACACAACTTCTCTAGAGTTGTGGGTTATAGTCTGGTTATCCGTTACTTTATATCTAATATCCATTCATGATTGAGTACATACTGTGCTTGTCTTTCTAAGTTTGGGTTACCTCACTCACATAGTTTTTTCTAGTTCCATCTATTTGTCTGCAAATTTCACGACGCCATTATGAACATGATAGAGATCCTAAAAGAAGAAATAAAAAATTCCATAGTTATGCATTTTAAAGTCTTAATCTCTTATCTTGTTCTGAGTTTCAGCTCATAACAAAGTTCTCTATACTGGTGAAATAATTTATATGATTAATATTTCAAATTTGTTAATTAATATTGTTACAACAATAGAAATTCACATGTGCTTTACTGCTTTCAAGGTCTAAATAGAGACAGATGGGAAGACTAAGGCTTTTAATCCCAGTACAGAGGGAAGGGAAGGGAATCTACAGATGCAGTGGAGCCTGAGCTACGTAGTGAAATTCTGTCTCAAATATAAATAAGTAAATAAATAAATATACCAGTGTTTCACAGAGTTTTGAAAGCCCTAAGCAGCTAAAATAGTTTGTCAAAAGGCTAAACATTGGTTGAGATATAATAAACATATTACCTCAACACATAATTTATTCTCAAAATTCTTTTCAAATATCAAGGAATCACAAAAGGCAATGTTCTCAGCTTGTTGATTACCATAAAAATTAGAGTCTGTATGAGAACATCATCTCAGGACATCTGGAACTTTCAAGTGGTTCTTAGCTATGTATAAATTTGCTTGTTTTCTTTCTCAAGTATTACATCTGTCCCATCCATGACTCTGTCGACTAGAAGTTTCTAAACTTACATTTGACTCTATTTGGTCACTGAACAGAAACTGCTGTTCCAACTTTGAAAATGATAGCCAAATATAGTGCCTTATTTTCTGAGTACTTTGAATTAGCAAAGAAGTTCTCTTTCTCAAGTGGAATTTCCCTATTAATTAGTGAAATTTGTGAGAGAGAGCTGTCCCTATCTTGTACCCAAGCATGGATGATTAAGTCAAAAGATACAAAAGAATAGCAATGACTCCACACTTGCATCTAGTCTCAGGTCAATGTGATGTATCTTTAGTATGTCTTCCTCAGAGATCTTTATTTGTAAATTACATATGGCTCCTATACATTCTCCTTTGTGAAATATCTTATAGGTTTCTACTCTGATTCAGTTCCAGCACTCATCTTCCTTCAGTATAGAAGACATGTAGCAAAACTGCATTCCTTCCCTTTTGATGATTTGACTACTGTTTGTTTGTACCTACATATTCAAATTACAGACCCTTGAGAGGAGAGAGTTTTTGAGACTTTCTATGCCTCAATAACAATATTATATACCAAAATATATCTATTTTATATTAGTGAGTATATCCTTAGACCAATGAGAATCCCCTATATACCTTAAAATTAACAAACCAGAGACATATTAATTTGATGCCTAATTTACATTCAACCAGGACCAAATTTCTTCACCTTAGTACATTAAAAAAATAAACACCCACTGCAATTCAACCATAATGGTGGACTATTTATTTTTGTGATTCTTCCCTGCTGCAAGAAGCTATTAAGATATGTCTTAATAAAATTTTTGTTTGCTAGTTCTTTCTTTCCATTTTTATTCTCTCATATATTACCTCCTTATAGCAGTTTCCCCTCCCTCTCCTTCCAGTACTACCTCACATTTCCCATGCCTCAGAAATCCACTTCTCCTCCTCTATTTCTCCTCAAAATCAGGCAGGCCTCCCAGGGATATCAACCAAACATGGCATATCAAGTTGCGATAAGACTAAGCTCTTTTTATACTAAGAGTGTGAGACAAGGAACTCATCTCTGAACCAGGAAACCGAAAAGAAATTGACAGGTGATAGAAACAAAACATTTTTATTTATTTTCAAATTTACTCCTTTGCTGATCTATTAAAATAATAAATAAAACAAAAAATCAAAAATGACTTTAATGAACCTCAGTACATCTGTTTTATCTAAACTTTAATATTGGTAATATTCTAACTCATCAGCATTATAATGCTTACCAGGAAGTGTGCTTTGGCACAACAGTGACTTGTATCTTACAAGTTAATCACCTTAAAGAGTCATAGAATTGCCCAAGTAAAATGTGGCACATGCGGAGTCAGGTGTTTCTGAAAGTCCTTCCTTTCTACTAAATAAAAACCATGTTGATTATCAGAAGCTCTAGGGACTCAAGAATATTTGCTGGGGAGAAACAAAGGTGATAATTCGTGGACTTAAGGGAGCAGCAGTTTAACCGTAGGAAATGCATATATTTTAATACCGTTGTATTTCACTCTTGTGGAATAGCCAAATAGCAATCGTGTTTAAGCCAAAGCCTCCTCTGTTTTCATAAACATTTTGTCTTATGCCAAATGTCTTAGAATATTTAGGTACACATCCTAATAATAGCAACTTAATATAATACAAAAATAAGTAAAACACAGGCCTAAATAAGGAAATACTGTTTGATAACAGATATTATGAAAAAAGAATGGCAGCTTTTATTCCATATAGAATGGACCTAGCCACAGTGGTGTTAGAGAAAGAAGGTATTCAATTGTACAGGTGGGCATCATGAAACAAATTCTAACAAAATACACAATAAAGATAGAACTTTAAAACTTTTGGTAAAATTTTTATTTCTGTAATATTTTTTCTAATTTTCTAATATATGTATATATATGTAAGTATGTGTGTATATGTATGCACATATATACATATATATGCTTTTGCCATTGCTCATGATTGCTCTAAATAACTATATTGTAAGATTCCATTCCAGAAATTGGTTATCATTCAGTAAAGTTGAAGAACATTGACGAATCAGGTTTGAATTGCCCAGGTAACTTTTTTACTGCTGGAAAGTATGGCACAAGCAACTGAGAGTGAAATGATGTCAGTGGAATTTCCCAGGACTTGACTTTGTGTATGATAATTCTTACTTGTGAAGAATGATGTAATCATTGATGCAGTAGCGTCAATTCCTTTTATTAGGATAACCAATTGTTCTCTTGACTGGATTTGAGGCCTGCACCACAGGAGACAATGCATACCTCATACACAAATATGGTAAAATTCCACATCTAATGAAGTTAAGGATTTTAGTGAAGATATGTTATTGTTTTATTAACTGGTAAATGATGTGAAGTTATCTTCTAAATATTTAATTTTATACCCATACAATTGTGATGTTCCTAGCAAAAAAACTTCTCTTTATGTATTCCTAAATAATACAAATGCAACCTGCTCAGTTTGTATACAGTTACTTCTAGGTCTTGTGTTCCATAGAAATTTCAGAAATTAGCCTTCCCAGCATGGTTGCTGAAGCCTGAACTGAACCAGAACAGAGAAATTAGATATGCTAATGTGAATGACAGGAGTCCACGATGCCTCAGCACCAGCACAAAGAACTCTAGAAATGTAAGGAATGCTGAGAATCGGAGAAATAGTCTTCCCCAGGGTTATCCACTACCAAATGATCAGCAACGAAGAAAAATAAATTTATTTCTTCTTTTATACCATATGAGAAGCAAAATTTTTACCTCAATTTTCATTATTTTTTTGCAAGTTGACTGGGCATAATACAGAAGGTAAAATAATAGAAGTTCATTTACAACTAATATAAATTTTATATCATATGAAGGGCTCATAATGAAATGAAGAACCAAAGAAGTACAATACTAAAATAACTATATATTGAAGGGCAGAAAAAACATTATGTAAACATGGCATAATTTCACATGACTTTGTGGTCCACTGTTTGTAGCTGCTTTTTTATTTATTTAAGAAAATATGTTTTTAATACTTGTGTATTTTGATACACAAATATGCATGATTTCTTTTGACTGCTGGTGGTGGCACATGACTTTAATTTCAGCTCTTGGTTGGCAGAGTCACGTGGATCTCTGTGAGTTCGAGGCCAGCCTGTTCTACAAGAGCTAGTACCAGGACAGGCTCTAAAGATTCAGAAAAATCCTGTCTCAAAAAACCAAAAAATAAAAAATATGACTCCTTTCTTTTTTTTTATAACTTTTTTGACTATCTGCCCATTACTACCCTACCCACACTCCAAGTGAATTCTCCCTGTGAATTTTTATTTCTTAATTCCATAAGGAAAGGAAGATATTAAAATGCCCTTATTATATTCTCTGCTTTTATTATGTGTTTCAAATAATTTTTTCTCCCAAGTGGTATATTTGGAGGAACCAATTTTTGCTATTCCTAATATCAATGTAAATTTGACTCCTACAGAAGTAAATAAAGAGGCTCATTTAAAACCCAAGTTGTACTGTTCATAAAATTTATATTAACAAAAACTCATGTAATATTGCTAAAATATCACAGGGAATGTAATGTAATTAGAAAATACAATTTAATGATTACAATACTACAAAAATGTAATGGTTTTACTATTTTTTTGCTAGAAGAAATTTAAATAATTGTTGCTTATAAACCAATATTTGATTATTAGAAATGTATTTAGTTATACAACTTTCTTTTTTCTTGGAAATTAAAACCAATTTCTTCCAAAGGAAAGGAATCATACTTATAGTGTCACAAAATTCATAAGTATTATAAAAAACTTTCTTAAATAAATGAAACAGATAATGAACAGTGTGCTACAAAAATTAAATCTTAAAGATGAAATTCTTGTGAGTGTTTGAATTGTAAAACATCTGTTGTTTCTCCCCCTGTGTATTCTATCTAAAGATTTTCACTGCAGATTAATGTCTTAGAATTTCAAGACTCATTACAGAGTATAAAACATGACTTTAAAATTATCCTTTCCTCTTTTCCATTCATATGCTGTATAAGAAGACAACATTTAAAAGATTTCAGATTTAATTAATTTTGAGGAAATAAACACATATCCTATAAACTTAAAGGGGTTAAAAGAGACAAAACAAGTGCAAAGGAGAAGGCAAAAATGGCATTTTTAATATTTGAAAATAGAATAACTTATAGGAACGTTTTATCCAACTGCTGAGCAAGCAAAAATTTTACAATCTTGTTGGATAATCTGCTGATTAAAAAATATTTCTTGCATAGTCAATAATTTGTACCTGTAGCCTTGGGCAAGGTCTTCCCATTCATTTATGCTGTACTTTAAACCTCCTGCAAAACTGGGTAGTACACACCAGGCCTTGTCTCTACCTTCTTGTTTGTGAAATCAGCTCTGCTGATTTTTCCTTGAATATTTATTGCAGTGTTCTGAGGTTTCAGGAGACAAGTAAGTGGATTGCTTAGCGGGAAAGGAGACACCAATCAATAAAACATTCTCTGTCCCCGTTTTAAATTCAACCTACCAACATCAACAAGGTCCAATTATGATAAGATTTTAAAAATTTATTTATGCCACAGCACAATGTTCTGACTTTACTATATTTGTTATTTACAGATAATAGTTAAGACACGAGTCATAAGAGAATGCTGTATAATTAAGGCACTTTTGAATCTCTAGACTTGTAAACACTGGCAATTTTAGATGAAAACAAAGGAGTGGGTTATGCACTACTTCAATTATAATGAAGCACTAAAAATATTCACAGAAATGCATCTTGGATTTGGGGATGTTGTCCCTGAAAAAAACCCACTATAAACTGTAATATTTTTGTAATTAGTTAAATCCATGCTATTATCATATGTGCCTGCACAACACACACATGCACATTAATTAATCCAACATATGTAAAGTAGATACAGTATAGAAAATATATTTCTGCGTAAGTACTTGTGTTATTCTAGTAAATGTGCAGACAAAAAATATTAGGAGAGAAAAAACAAAATTAATCTGAGGGTTTAAATCACAAGAAAAGTGTTACAAGGGATTTCTAATTAAGCAATGGGGAGAAGGAAGGGTCAGTCAGTAGTTTATTAAAGGAGATAGTTTTATAACAAACTCATGTTCTTGTACCTTATAGTTAGAAAAAATATTAAACACTATTCTTCATTAAAAATTTTGGAAAAAAGAAAAATTATGTGTGGTAATTCAGAAAAAAAATATAAATAGAACTTAGTGCATGCTGGGCTTCCTGAGCCTTCTTATTCCTCAGGGAAAGGTGAGTGCACAACCCACCCATTCTGCAGCCCCATGAAGCAGGACAATCAGATGTGATAAGGAGTTGAGTAAAAGTAGGAACTTGGTTTATTACTGTGGGCATATGCTTAAAAAGGGTAAGCAACATCCTGAGATGTGGGGGTACCTCCAGCCAATGAGAGGCAGCCAAACCCTCCCCCTGGCTGGAGGAGCCTTTACCTAGTTTTTGCTGTCTCATCCTCACTCAAACTGAAGCCAGGCTTTTTTCTGCCTATAGGGCTCAAGGTACATGCCCTGAGATAATTCTGACCCAACATCTCCCTGTTTTGTTTTATATCCCCTCTTTACCCCAGTCACCAAGCCAGAGTAGGCTTTTCTATAATTAGAAAACAGGAAAACCTACAACAGCCACTATACTAAGCAAGCATAATCCCTAACTGCATTCTAAATATGTGTCCTCACACTTAGAGAGAAGTTAACTTCTCACCCCTCATAAAAGAAACCTCTCCTTGCAGCAGACATGCCCATTACAGTAAACCACACACACCAAAATGTGGAAATGCAGAGACCAATCACATTTGATAGATCCACAAAACATCTCTCGTACTAAAGGCTCAGAGATCACTGGCCAAAGAAGGTGCATGAAGACTGTATAAGAGCCAAAGAATCAGGTAGGTGCTTTGAGGTCATGTCTCCTTGGAATGTCAGATGATATAAGGTCTCACCAACATCTCTGCTTGAACATGAGGCAACCTTAATTCAAATGATGTAAGGATAATAAATATAAAATTCAAACTTTATTAGATTGTCAATAAGCCATCATAAAATAAATATAGTTGAAGTATATATTCCATGTAAAATGGTTTTTTCTTTTATGTTTACTGATAACAGTAGGATACACATAGAAAATATTGTATCTAATTTTGTTCCTCATATTGAGATATTGTCAGAAAAGCCTGTGTTGTAACCTACTGTTTGTTTATTTCACTGGTATGAAATGGGGCATAAACAATGCCTAAACTCTCCCTAGATTGAAAAATTTATCTCCTCATAATAACCACTGTAAAATAGAGAACTCCAAGGCTGCTTTCATATAAAATCTATATTGGGAAATGGCTAATATTTTTGAAGAATAATACATTAGTTTTTGTAGTACCTTTCAGAGCATAACTTGTAGGTTTGGAAATAAACTGATAATTTTCTTACTATCAGCAATGGAAAATGGCAAGCTGATTTTCACAGGATGGTTTCTTATGTACATGTTTGAAAGATAGATGCAAGATTGTATACTATTGCTGCTTTATGATATGAAAACAAGATAAATATTTAGGCAAAGAAATTATTTTAAAGATTCTAGCAATATTCTCTAACATAACTAAAATTAAAGAAATATTTTGAAAATACATTAATTGGCCCATTGACAAATATTATGAAATATTTATATCTTCAAAAATCAACATTATGTATGTTATTTAGAATGTGTTATTTGAAAAAATTTTAATCACATTAATATTTTTTAATTTTTATTTTATGTTAATCTACTATGGAAACCACAGTGTATAATATGAGAATTATCACTGCTATTTGCAAGTAATAGGTAAGTCAAGGATTTTCAACCATAAACTTCCTAAATTAGAATTAAAGTTTCTGTGATAAATTCTTTATATTGATAAATCTTGCTAATAAATTACACCTTCACTTGCTAATTACTGTTTATGCAGGTATGAATAGAAAGCAATAGAGTTTCTATTGACTTAAAGAAAATTAGCTGTATTAGGTGAAAAGGAATCACATGGTCTTAATTATTTAGGAAATCTGAGTCAGAAGTCAACATTGCAGAGGTGATGAATCTGTGTCATCTGGAATTTAATAAAAATCTATGTTTTTAAAATTTTGTAACTAATTTTTTTATTTTTAAAGTAATTAATTCTTGAAAATTACATGGATGTACACAATGTATCTTAATCACATTCACTCTCTACACCCTCCATCTTTCCTCTGCACAGCTCTTTCCCCCATATACCTCCAATCTAGCTTCATGTCCTTCCTCCCTAGTACTTCTGAGTTCAAAGAGTGTTATCCATATGCACAGGTCTGTGTGCTGGGTGATTCTTTACAGGTGTCTGGAACATCTTTCAGAGACAACACTTTAAAGAAAAGTGACTCTGTCTCCCATAGCAGTCAGCAACAGTCAATGGTTCTTCAGGAAGAGGTGAGGCCACAGGGATGTTATCAATGCTGCAATTTAAAAATTGGCTTGCTCCTTTGTGGTCATCAGAGTTTCTGTAATTTCATGTGTGTGAATCTAGAGGACAACACTTTTAGCATTCCTCTCCACTCCTCAGCTTTGTTTCTCCTCTTCCATGCTATTCCCTTAGCCTTAGGGGAATGTGGAGGAGGGTTAGCATCAATTCATAGTATTTAGTGTTCCTTCACCACGGCTTATTCATGGCACTTAAATAGTTATTATTCTCTGCATTAATCATTATGCACTGCAAGAAAGCTACTCTGAGCAAAGCTGAAAACAGTGTAAGCCTATGGATAAAAATGTGGCTTTTTACAAAGCAGTTTGAAAACATGACTATTTAGGGTAAAAAAAACAAACACATGAAAAGGTTTCTCCTTGAGGCTATGACTTTCCTCGTCATAGGTTTGACTATGTTTACAGTTTCAGGAGTGAATTCCCAACCTTGTATCAGGCTAGAAATACAATCAAGAGAGTGTTTGGTTATCCCAATAAAAAGTTGTTTCTATTGTACCATCTTGCCTGTGCAGTTGTGTTTTTAGCATGAAGAGGACAGTTATGGGTGAGACTATGCACGCATTTACTACCTCAGCACTATAAGAAGCATCTTATAGCACCAGGAAAAGGTTTTCCAACTGTAAGCATCTGACAAAGAATATTTGGTTGTCAGTTCAGGTTAATTTCTCTATGTCTTGCGCCCAAACTGACCGGTATCATCAACGATGAAGTCTAACCATGCAGTTATGTTTGGCTTTTTAGCCAAAAGCACTGGAGTGGTCTTTTTTGAATTTAAATATAATTACCATATGACACAGCTATACAATTCATCTGTAAATTTTCAAAAGCCCTGCATCTTAAGACAGAGATACTTGCATATCCAGATTTATTGCCACTCTTTTCACAAGAGCAAGGAAATTGAATTAATCTAGATGTCCATCAAGTAATGAATGAATATACAATAATATTCAAAATTTTCTTTAGTTACATAAAATATTTATTTAACAACTTCAATATAATCGATATATTTACTGGATTTTAATGAGTCTGCAATTATTTCTTCCAATAGAGAAATTATATGGAAAGGCCATTACTTTTTGTTATTTTAAACTTGTGGATGATCTAAGTGAATAATCAATTAAAGTAAAAGAGAAAACATTTGGCAACTGTAAAAAATGAAAGTGAAAAAAGACAGAATAAATAGTTTTTGCGGATAAATAGCAGCAGAGACCAGAACCTTGTTTGTCACACAGAGAAAAGAAAAGAAACCAAGGCTGAGTTCTTTCCTTGCTCAATCTTCCTGTCTCAAGGTATATATTACTACTTTCTAGAGAATGTAACTCAAGCATAAACCATAGTTTTACTGTGTTGAGAGAAATTAAATTGGAGTTTGGAAAATGGGGAATAAAGGCAGCAATATTCACCTCTATTCCTGAAGGATCATGGTTGGATTTGAAAAGTCTACTGAAAGGTTACTAGGAGAAAAGTATACATACTTACTTAATATAAATTTATATGACAATGGAGTATCAAAATAAGCAAAAACTCACAAAAATAGGTGAAGGTGACTACTTATATTAGGAATTGGACATGTAATACCAAGTTTGTGAAGAAGCAAAAATTATGTAAGAAGACCTTACAAGATCAAAACAGACTTCTTTTAATTTTGATTTTCATCATTGAATATGTTAATTATATTGTTCACTTTTACACAGGAGAGTCTTTCAAATGTCAGTTTTATATTTTCCTCAAAACCCTCTCATCTATCTCATGCCCTTGTTTCCAAAGGAAATCACAGCCTCTTTTTTTTCATTGTTATTATTACATATGTAAATCTAAATATTCAAGGATTTCTTTATCTACTTTCTTCTTTGTGAAATTTGCTTTGAATATTTTACATATATTTGAGATGTGCTGTCTTGTCATACTGACTATCATAAAGGCACATTAAAATTGACAGGTGAGGGAGAATACATTGAACCACATGCTGTTTCCTAAGAGAAAAATGTGAAATTGCCATTTGAGAGTCTTATATCATTCCTCACGGATGGATTGAAATGACATCTACTTTTAAAAATATTGGTTAAGTTGATTATGTGAGGGCGCATATATATGTATATAGGCACTTGGAGGCAATGCTTTCCTTCTATGATGTTGGTCCAAAAGATTGTACTTAAGTCATCAACCATGACACATGCCATTACTTCATGATCCAGCTTTCACAGAGAGACTTGAACATCTATAAGTTGTTTATTTACTTTAACAGAGTTTGGCAGCTTATGGAACAATAGTTACTCATATCTTCTACCTTCAGGCCTTACTAAACATTATGGACTTATACTTCTATGATTGTCATGATTTTAATTCTTATAAAGGGGGATTAGATAGAGGCTAATTGATTTTATAAAATAATTTTCTTCATAAACACAAAACTCCTGTATTTGAATTCTTTGGCCCAAATTAATTTGAACTGTGTTTAGATCAAGATGACACTGAAATCCTAATCGTCTCCCATGGCCTCACAATAATTTAGTTAACAGCTATGATCTCTGTACTTGGTGAAAGAGTACCTCTTTTAATAAAAAGAAAAACTCATTTATTTATTTGTTTGTTTATTTATTTTACACCATGGTTGCAATCTCCCCTCCCTCTTCTTTTGCCAGTTCCTCTCCAACACTGCTCTATTCCTACCCCCAATCCATTGCCAATCCAATTTTGTTCAGGAAAGGGTAGGTCTCCCATCAGCAAAACATGGCATATCAAGTTGCAGTAAGACTAAACACCTCCCCATGTATTAAGATTGGATATGTTGACCAAATACGACAAGCATGGTTCGAAATCTTGAAAAAGAGTCAGCGATAGCTTCTGTTTCTACTGTTAGAAATCCCAAAAGAGGAGTAAGCCACAAAGCTTTAATATAAATACAGAATGCCTAAATAAGTACCATGCAGGCTCCCTGTTTGTTGGTTTGTTCTCTGTGAACCCCTATGAGCCCAGGTTAGCTGATTTTGTGACTGTCCTCCATCTGTTTCTATCAGCTGCAAGATGACGTCTCTGATGACTTTTGAGATAGGCATCAATTTGATCAGAAGAGACAGCCACTTCAGGCTAGGTATCTGCTTTAATGTAGTAAAAATATCTATTTAAATTGTCAGGTAATGAAAAAAAAAGTCCAAGTACTCTCGATATGTTCAAAATAATGACAAAAATACAGTTTTTCCATTTTCTCATCTACAATATGCTCACTATAGCCTACAGTGCACCAAATCAACAGAATATAAATAAAATCCTGACCATATAAAGAAAAATAAAATATTGTTTAAAATGACATATAACCCCAAGGAAACATTTTAATAGATCGATTTAGTGTATAAGAAAATTCATAAGATATAAGGTGAATAGGTAAAATCCACTAGCTTTCCTGTACAAGAGCAAAGAACTCAACAACAATCTTAAAGAAGTATCTTACAAACCTTGACTGCAAAGGCAAGAGAAAATACTTAATCTCTATGACACAAGTATGAACAATATATATCTTCTTGTCCCAGCAAACTTGTTTGTTGATACAGATGAATAGACAACTAAACTGATATTGGAGCAATATCAGCCAACTTAAGAATAGGTTCTGAGCCATTGGAAGCAGACGGTTATTTCTTCTACATGTAACACTGGGTGTTTATGACTGCCTCTATGCTTTGACATTGAAACAGCTATTTCTCTTTTGTACACCTAACATTGTATAGAGCTTCTGAATTCTTGTATTCAGATGATATATAAATGAACAATAAAAGTAAACTTCTTCTTTTCAGCACACACATAAAATTCAGCACATACCTCATAAAATTCCATGGCAATTTATACAAGGGACACATACTATTTCAACTCACTTCTCTGGGGACCCAATCACAAGATCACATCTGCATGGAAAGGTGATTAGGGAATTGAGTACCAGCAAGGACAAGGACGGGCCAATTTATGAAACTAGTCTGTTGTTTCAGAGGGAAATAAACATCTCCTGCACAGTATGATGGATAAAATAATATTCATTGTCAGTTCTGAATAGTATACAGAACTCACATTCAGCTTCATTCATTCTGAGTGGATTTTGAGAGCTCTTCTCAGTTGATGCCTCTAGTGAAGAAGGGCATGCAGATGGATTGGAAAGGTTGTGATTTTCAAAGGCCTGCTGTGCTGTGGCGAATCTACCTACATGGAAGTAACTCCATAACAGAGTGATGTCTGGAACTGAAACATTTTGGACTACAATTTGTTGTGAATTTTGTGGTTCAGGAGAGCAGAGATAGACCAGTAATAGCCACTTAAAGGAATCAAGCAATGCCCATATGTATTTCTAAACTAATTTAGTGAAAGAGCTGTTTTCTGTTTATATCCACTTACAAGGATTTTCTTTTAGGCTAGAATTCTATAGGCAAAAAATATTAAAATGCCTCCAAAATGATAAAGGACAATGTTTTCAAAAATGTATTATTCCTATATCATTTACAAAAAGTGTTATTGTGACAGAATAAAAAGATAAAACAAAACCATTTCATCTTTTCATAAATTGATTACAAGAACCACAGGCTCTAAGATTTATTTATTTTTTCATTTCAAATACATGAAGAATAGTGATCATTATTCAGGTAGAAGCAGATATTACCTGACCCATAAAATATGCTGATGAATGAGTTGCCATTTAATAAAACCAATATTTGAAGGTTATTTTTGAGGGAAATATCCAAGGGGAGACTGACAAAAAAGAACAAAGAATAAACTGGATTTAAGTTTCTGAAATATTTAAGGAATAACTACAAAAATCATATGAAAATATTTTCAAGTACTGTTTTATACAATGACAGGTTATACAGAATAGTTAAAGGAGTCTAACATGCATTCTGTTTTATTGTACTGTCTAACACAAGGGTAATTAATATATACACCAGTGGTACAGGAGAATTGTCTATATTCTGTCAATCATGATTTAAATAAATGCTGATTGACCATTAGCCAGGATGTATTGGTGGGCCAACCAGACAGGAAGTAGAGGCAGAGGAAGGAGAATAGGAGAATTCTGGGAAGCAGGAAGCTCCCTTGCCACTCCTGCCTGGACCACAGAAGAAGCAGCATGTGACCTGCCCTGCTGAGAAAGGTACTGAGCCATATGGCTAACGTAGATAAAAATAATGGGTTAATATAACTTATATTAGCCTGAGCTAATGAGCCAATCAGTTTTATAACTTATGTAGACCTTCTGTGTGATTCTTTGAGACCTAATGACTGTGGACCTGGTGGGAGGACAGAAACCAACCAGGCCCTCATGCTACATACACCCATTATAAATATTCATCTGTAAAATGGAACATTCCAAAAATTAAGAAAGTATTGATCTTTGAAAGCCATCTTTGTTGCAGGTTTCCTCTATAGCATCACTGACAACCATTTCTGCCTGCTACTATATTTAAGTGAAATATGTAATATCGAAAACTATAATGTAATTTTGAAGACTATCAATTACCTATTTATACATAGTTGTTGGAGGGAAATGTTGTAAAAGAAAATCTACATTGTCATAGAAGGAAGATGTCAGCTACATTTATAAGTGTAAGGAGGTTCTGCATTGCATCCCATGCAAGTCTTAATAACCAAAAATATATAATTTACTGACAATCTTAGAATATAAGTTTTATTATATTGGGGGGATTCATGTGAAATTATTTCAATCTTCTGGAGTTAGAAAACTTCTAACATGCAGGATGGCTCTTTGTTACTGTCTGTAGAAAATGTTGTAAATAATTATTGTAAATGGTGATATTTTATTATTTTAACTTGCTCTTTATTTTATAATTCTGAAACATTACTAAGGTAAACAACACTGGAATATTAATCACTTTTCAGATCATTAATTGCCTCTCATTGAAAGTGATGGTTGGATCCAAAGACTTCATAAACTCTTTTGTGCCCAAGCAACATGTGAAATATAACTATGGAAGCAAGAGGCAGCAGTTAGCCTTTCATTCATTAGTAATCATTTTGAGACACACTTTAGTAACTTTTTTTCATGATATTTATTGAGCTCTACATTTTTCTCTGCTCCCCTCCCTGCCCCTCCCCTCCCTCCTTCAACCCTCCCTCAAGGTCCCCATGCTCCCAATTTACTTAGGAGACCTTGTCTTTTTATACTTTCTACTTCCCATGTAGATTAGATCTATGTAAGTCTCTCTTAGTGTCTGTATTGTTGTCTAGGTTCTCTGGGATTGTGGTTTGTAGGCTGGTTTTCTTTGCTTTATGTTTAAAAACCACCTATGAGTGAGTACATGTGATAATTGTCTTTCTGTGTCTGGGTTACCTCACTCAAAA